>RJWM01002671.1:0-86452 GCA_004363535.1 Dasyprocta punctata
TAACAACCACTGCTCTGGGGAACTAATCTAGCTCCAAAAGACTTGCTTTAATCCCTCCAAGGACCATACCTTCTGACCTAAGAAACTTCCGTGAGCCAATGACCTTCTGCTAGGTTCCACCTCCCAAAGACCCCCCTACCTCTGGGCCCCCACACTGGAGACTAAGCTTTCAGCACATGAACTCTCGGGGGCACACTGACGTCACATCCCAGCCATAACGGGAATAGATACGCAGCTGGGGCCCTGCTTTTTCTTCCAGAAAGGCAGCCCCAGTCTTGTGACTATTCTGGGAGACCTCTCTTCTGGAAAGTCTTTTGATTAAACAAGACCCTTATCTTCATGCCTTTAGCACATTTATCCTTGAGATATGATGTGGGAAACCTGGCACAGGACTAAGAAACTTGGTTCACTGCCTGTGTAAACTTGAAAAGCACATAATCCTCAGTGACTTTATTTCCCTGTCTATCAAATGGGAAGTCTAGCTCCTATCTTCCAAACCTTACACAAGTGTTACAAAATTCAAATTGCACTATCAAAAGTGTGTGCGTACATGGTAAATGAATTACATTGCATTAACTACTGAATGCAATGAGCATATTTTTGGTCAATGCAATTGATAATAAAAAGAAAAAAATGGGTGACCTCAGGAACCCCTCTACTCTTTGCAAAAAATAATTACTTTAATTGAAAGAAGAATGTGATCAACTTTAGTTGTGGCTGGTAGGTCAACTAACTAAGCTGTGTATATAATACATATCATGAACCATGAAATTCTGAGAAAAAATATACTGATTCAGACGATGGCATTAAGATACAACTATTCCATTGGAAAGACAGTTCACCCATGAGATCAGCGGTGACCCTGCTTTTCTCTCTCACTCACTATTGCTGTGGGCATCTTCTCATGGAGAACTTTCTTGCCAACATTTTTTCTATGAGGTCTTAATTATGCCCCCAAAATTATTCACAGGCCCACTAACCATTCTATAGTCAGGAGAGAAACACTTTAATTAACAGAACAATAAGACTCTATTAGAATATTTTTCATGGCTCAAATCTGCTGCAAAAATGCAAAATGTTAATTTAGCAAGCATCAATATGTCCACTGAAGATAATACACTGCCCACTGCCTTGTACATTTTGAAGGGATTAAAGGCAGGCACAAAGTATGTGCAATTAAGGGCCTTGTGAAATACGGACATAGCATCCTTTATTAATAAAAAACATAGAAACACAAAGAGTATTAGCCAGTGATGGAAAAGGAGCTGATTGTTATGGCAGACTAGGGCAGTGGTCTTTAGCTCAGAGACACTGCAACCTTCCTTAGAACAAAGAGGTGGAAAAGGATGTTTTCCTAAACATCTTCAATAGAAGAGACACTTAGAAATGAAGTCATCTTTTGTGAGTTCAGAAGACTGTCCTGAAGGCACCATCTTCCTGAATCATTGTCCCCACCTCCAGGCAAGACTGCTCAATTCATCCCCCACTGGGCAGCATGGCCACACCACATCTTGAGCCTCCTATAGCCCCCAAGATGCAGTCTGAACACCACGGGGTGGCCTGGGCATGGTGACCCCTCAGGTTGTCTGGCCCCAGGACCCCGTCCCTGCTCCAGTGGCCTCTGTCCCTGGTCTTGCTAGCACTGCTTCCCCAGCCTGCACAGGCTCCCTCCTGCTTTCTCAGGCAGCTGCCAACCAGATCAGGTGCACTTTCTACGTCTTCACTCAGTGTCTCCTCTGGGCTCCTAACAAATTGCCATAAACTGAGTGGCTTTTAAAAAAAAGAAATCATAGCCAGGCATGGTGGTGCGCGCCTTTAATCCCAGCACTCGGGAGACTGAGGTAGGTGGAGCGCTGTGTTTGAGGACGGCTTGGGCTACGATGTGAGCAAGGCTGGCCTGAGTTACATAGTGCAACCCTGCCTCGAAAAAAATAGGGCTGGGTGTTTGTCTCAGTGGCCTAAGTGCCTGCCTGGCAGGCGCGAGATTGAGAGTTCAGTCCCCAGTACCACGCAAAAAAAAAAAAAAAAGAGAGAGAGAGAGAGAAATCATTACAGTGAAGAAGCCCAGAAGTCCAAGACGAAGGCGCCAGCAGACTGTCACTGGCGAGGGACCACTTCTGGTTCACTGCCCAGTACCTTCTGGCTGTGTCCTAAGACAGGGAAGGTCTCTTTCCTGACAGTACTAATCCCATTTGTGAGTTCTCCACCCTCACCACCTAATTGCCATCCTAATACCTCCTGGATGTGAGTCCCTTATCAGATATAATTTTCTCTCATTTTTGTTTCCCATCCTCCATACATCACCCTGGGGGTTAACTCCACCTCCTAAAGCCATGAGATTGGGCTTAGGATTTCAACAATTCCATTTGGAGGAGACACAGATAGTCAGTCCACAACAGAAAACATCACAGCATGACCTGTGCTGGACCTACAACAAGCACTCCACAAATGTTTACTAAATAAACAACTAAATGAGTGAAAGAAGGGGAGGCTTGAATGCAGGCAGCTCTCATCCGACCAGTGCCCACAGAGTCCTGGGGAGGACCCAGCCCACGAATGTGGGGACAAGCTGATATCTGTTTAGGGAGTAAAGCTGCCTGCAATGAGGGTCAGGAGTGAGGCCCTGCCGGGCCAGGGCTCATTCTACAGAGAGGGCCACTCAGCCATGCTCTGTCTTACCTGACTAAGTGGTGAGCCTGCGCACACCCCGGAAGACTGAAGGCAGATCATTACCTCTAAGAAATATGTTTCCTTCTGCCCCATGAGTAGGAAAACAAGAAATGACTCTCCTTCCGTATGGCAAGGTTAAAGCAGGATTGGAGTCTGAAGTAGGAGAAGTGGACTGTCTGAGAAATTAGATAGAGTTATTCTTGAGGCTCAGAATCACACTAGGTACCCACTGGCAGGAAGAGAAGGCCAAAGCGTCATGAAACTTTCTAGGGGCAGTTTTTCTCAAGGAGAGTAGAATAACCCTAAGATACTCCAAAGATACTGCTGGGAACTCAGCCCTCAACACTAACTGAATAACAGTCAGTGAGGACCCACAGTAACAGAGGCCTGGGGTGGGGGTGCTGCAGAGCAATGAACCATGAACTGCACCAATTGACATGAAGTGACAGCCTAGAACAGTGGTGGCAAGCCTATGGCATGCTGGCCACTGTAGCCCTCTCTGTCAGTATGCGAGCCAAGTCACTCACCCAGCATCACCTCCCCACCTAGCATGGCATAACAGCATACCTGGGCCACGAACATGCTCAGAAAGGCAGTGATGTCTCAAGATGTGACTCATTAGCTGCTCCCCACCCGAGCTTGACTGGTCAGAGTGCTGCCAAGGAGTATACACTCTATAACTTGCTTGAACTGGCTGTGATTTTAGCAGAAGCCCCCAGAAGTTAGGAAAACACTCCGATTTCTCTTTTAGAGCAGGCCAAAAGCTGATGGTTAATGGAACACTGCCTCTTGCACTGGTGGTCAACAAATTCAAGAGCAACACCAGGTGAAAATCTCTGCAACAGGTTTTTGGGGTTTTTGTTTGTTTGGTTGGTTGGTTTTTTTGCCTTTGTCTTTGTTTTTGGTTTTGGTTTTTGGTTTTTGTTTTTTTGCTTTGCTTGGTTTGGTTTGGTTTCTTGACACAGGGTCCTACTATATAGTTCAGTCTGGGCTTGAACTCACTACAGAACCCAAGCAGACCTTGAATTCACAATTATCCTCCTGCCTCAGCCTCCCAAGTGCTGGAATCACAAGCCTTACCATAGATTGTTGATTCAAGGAGTATCCAGTTCAGTTGTTTTAACACTAGGGTTATAGAGAATAGTGATGGATTTGTATTGAGTGCTTCAATTTTTTTTTAATTCTGTGTTTTTATAGACTCCAAGTCTTGAACACCAAAAAAATGACTAAAGTAAAAACACTTGAAAACAGATAATTGAAGATCATTCCAAGAGGCCTAGACAAAATAATTTGGAGTGACTGAATTCAATGGGAAAAGTTGTGTATTCTGTATAGTGAAAATGTTGTGTCATTTATCAAGCATCAGACAGCAGTTTGACACCAACTACAAAAGTACTGTTCAACTGGGTGAAACTGAATGAGCTTCTTGAAGGAAAACTGAGGACATATCATCCCCAGCATCATAGCTTTTGTGACTATCCTTCTAAAACAAATCATGTCATAGCTGCCAGCTTTCAAAGTTTAGTGTACACATCAGAACATGGTAAACCTGTCAGTTAAGAAGACTTTATCAAAATGATCATGTTGTTTTCTCTAAACTAAAACCTCAGTATTCAGGTTTAATTGCAGTGTTGGAACTTTGTGATAAATAAGTGGGTTGTGGGTTGTAGTTTGGGCACTTGGTCTCTAAAAGTCTCACCATCATGGCCTAGGAAGACAATTTCCTCTGTGCACAGGTTGGTACTCCCAGGGGTTGGCAAAGCCGTCTTGTCTGCTTCCTCTGTACCCGTTCCCATAGCTGAAGTGGCCACCCAAATGCCCACGATTCCCAGACTTAGAACCCGAGGCCAGGTCTCCCGTTTGAGTTACAACCTGACACCTGACAGCTTGCTCGCACACGTGTCCCATGAGAGCTTCAACGCAAAACTGAGATTCACCTCATTCTGTGTGCTTCTTCCGGTGAAAGGAGCTGAGTCACTTAGCTCCCCAGACCAAGTGCTGGAAAATCATCTGTGACCTCTATCTCTCTCCTCTACCACATCTAGTCCCCAAATATCAATTACTTAACCTTTCAAATAACTCTACAACACACCTTGTATCTCCAGGCCAGTCCTCACAGTTTATCTCCAAAACACCATAAAAGTACTTTTGACTCCATCCATTCGCTTTATTTTGTCCTCCCTTGGGCCACCAGCGTGATCGTGCTACTTTGGTGTTAAAACACTCATCTTTCTCAACTCTGAAACCACACTTCTATGCTCTATTCTATGATGCTAGGGCCAGAAATCTGCAAGTGACCATTCCCAACTCTTTGCGCTCTCAGTTCTTGCTAACCTTCCCCCAAGGCAGTAAAATACTTTTGCTGCAATATTTTGTTTTGTTTTGTTTTTGCCTTAGTTACTTTTCTCATTGCTGAGTCAAAATACCCAATGCCCAAAGTTAAAGATGAAAAGGTTCATTTGGCTCACAGTCTGAAGAGGTTTCCATTACAGTCAGCCAGCTCCACGGCCAAATGGCATGGCAGAGGAGCATCACAGAGGAGAAACGGTTCATGGCAGGGCAGAAGAAAAGCAATACGCAGCAAGCAATAATGGCAGCTTTCCTTGCCCTTTTACGTTCTATCTAGGCTGCTTGGTTTAGGGACAGCACCAAACCAATCAATTGACTAATGTATTTATTTATTTTGTGTGTGTGTGGTACCAGAGATCTAACTCACACCCTTGCACGCTTATGCCACTGAGCTAAATCCCCAGCTCAAGTGTCCAATTTAGAAATCACATCCTTTAATCCCAGCATCACACACTCTGAACTCAGCCCCAACTATGCCTGCATGATGCTTTGTGGGGGGGCATCTAGACACAAGCCATAACAGATTCGTTTAGTATTTTGGAGTCTTCCTTCCCTGTTTCAGCAGTGCTCACCCCCAACAGTGTGACAACTTGCAGCGCCCTCTCAGCAGTCCAGTGTAGACAGTGAGCTCTCAGGCTCCAGGCACCAGTCACCTGTGACCTCTCAACAGTGCTAGCAGCCTTTCCCCTGACATCCTGAACCCTAGGAACCTCATTCCATTTGTTCCCAAAACCCCAAGACATAACTGCTTCCTGAATCCACAAATACCTGAGTTTTATCAGGGTTTCTTTCTTTTTTTTTTTTTTGGTTCTTTCAGTCTTTCAATATCTGTGCAGCCAATACCTTCATTAAATCTCCTCTCCTCTGACTAAATACCTAGTATTATTTATCCCACTCTGGATGAACCTCAACTGATAATAGGTAGATTGAAAACATAAGCTTATGTCTAGTCCCTCATCAAATACGTCTAAAATAGGAATTTATAAAGGTAATGCATAAACTTTAAAGCACAAAGAAAATTCAGGAAAATACAACAAAATTCTACAGCATGCAGAGCAGATGCAAATGTGATAACTGACTTAGAGGAACCTCAAAAGCAGAAACTTAGATCCCTGCATTTTCTTGACACTTACAGAAAGCAAGGCAGCGAGAGCTGCAGAGCCCTGGAAAAGAGACTCCTGACTGGGCGCTCCAGACCCCTCCAAAGTTGAGCTTGCATGTCAGGTTTAAGAGTAAAAAGACTTTAAAGTCTGTGTATGTGGATATGAGGAATAAACAAGTCCCTTGCTCCAGCCAGGGCATCAAAAGCTGCCTCTTCACCCTAGCTGAGTAGTGTGCAGCTCTATGAAAAGGATAAGAAGGGAGGGCCTGAAGACCTAACCACCCAGCATGAGGGAGGGCTGCCTTACCGGAGGGCTCACAGAAATCTGCACTGCAAAGTAGCTATGTCTTATTTTCTCCTAGATTTGTTTATGGTTTGTGTCTAGAGGTTCCCCCCAAGACCTCATACAATCATGGCAGGCAAGCATTTTGGAGGTGGCTGAATCTAGAGTGTATGACTGATTCATAGTGCAATACTGGTATTAAGGGTTCTGGGATTAAGGGTGGGTGATTGCTGGATCAGTCCACTGGTTGGATTAGCACCACCCTAATCCTGGGAGCCTCCACACAATATAAGGGACAGAGAGAGGTTTGTCTTCCCTCTCTCTCTCTTGTTGCTTTTGCTGTCTTCCACCATCATAAATGGTTGCCCTTTGCCACACCACCCTGCCTTGGAGCCAGCTGATGATGGATTGAAACCTCTATAAACTGTGAGCTAAGTAAACCTTTCCCCTTTTAACTTTGGGTGTTGGTATTTTGTCTCAGCAATGAGTGAAAAGTAACTAAGACAGTCTGTTTCTCCGCAAGCCACCAGATAACACATGGCAACAAAAGAGGACATAAGTAGCTTCCTTGATAGGACACCAGGAGCACAAATGATCAAAGCTAGAACACATAAAAATTTGGACTTCATCAAAGTAGAGAATGGCAGAAGATAATTGCAAATAGTGTATCTGATAAGGGACTCACATCCAGATTTATAAAGAGCTTTAACAAATCAATTTTTTAAGAAAAATTTCTAAAACCCAATCTTTTAAATAGACAAAGGCTCTGAATGGAAATTTCTCCAAATATGATATAAGAATAAAAGATCACCAGTCAGTAAAAAATGCAAATCAAAACCTCAAGGGGATATCATTTCACATTCATTTAGGTTAGCTGCTATGAGCAACATAGAATAACAAGTATTGGAGAGGATGTGAAGAAACTGGAACTCAAGTACATTGCTGATGGGAATTTAAAATGGTAAAATCACTGTGGAATATAATATGGTTTCTTTAAATAGGTAAACATGAAATGACTGTTGTGGTTCATACCTAGTTGTCTCTCCAAAGTCTCATGTGATTCCAGGTGGGGCTCTCCAGAGGTGACTGGATCATGGGGCCATGACACTTATTAGCGAATTAGTCCACCAGCAGTTCATACCTAGATACAAGGGGGTGGGGGTGAAGCTTAGTCAGAGGAAGTGGGCACTGGGGTGTGAACTCCTCCCTCATCCCTCAGTCTCTCTCTGCTTCCCCCTGCAATGCTATGAGCTCTTTCTCCTCGCTGTGCCCTCTGTCATGCCACCCTACCTTGGAACCAGCTTTGAAACCTCTACAAACTGTGAGCTAAATAAATTTTTCTCCCTTAAAGTTGTGTGTGTCTTGTATTGTGCCCCAACAAAGAGAAAGTAGCTAAAACAATTACTATACGATCCATAAGTTTCACTTTTAGGAATGTACTCAAAAGTAAAGAAAAACAAGTGCTCAAACAAGTTCATGTGCACCCATGTTCATAGCAGCACTATTTCCAATAACCAAAAGATGAAAACAGCCCATATATCCATTGTTTTCAATGAATAAATTGTGATATAGCTATGCAATGGAAAATTATTCAACCATAAAAGGGCATTAATACTGATACATGCTCCAATGTATACAAACCTCTACATTACACATTGAAAAAAAAAAAAAAACCCTCGATACAAAAGGTTGTATACTGTATGATTCCATTTAGCTGAAAGATCCAGGTCAGATAATCCTGTAAAGACCAATTGCAAGTGGGTGGTTTCCAGAGGCTGGACAGAGGGACAAATGTGGAGTAACTGCTCACTGGAGTTGAGTTTTTACTTTAGAATAATGTAAATGATCTAAACTAGACAAAACTGGCACCACATTTTGAATGCACTAAATGCCCCTGGATTGGTTATTTTTAAAAGATTAGTGTTATGAATGTGAACTTTACCTCACTACATAGTTTTAAATATCTGGATAAACCAATGTACGCAAATTATATAGTACACAGAGTGAAAACTCACAGAGATTTTAAAAAAAGTGAAAATGATTTTCCATAAAGAGAAATAGCTAGAAGAATAGGTAAGAAATACACTGTAATTTTCATTGTAAACTAATTTGACTCAGCACAATACAGAATACAAAGCTTGGACAAAAATAAAATTTAAAGAAGGGAGTAGAAAGAGGTTGATCATAGATTCCAAAGTAGCGATTAAGATTGATTAGTGCTGGTGTCCACTGCACAGTGGGGTAACTAGAGTTAACAATAAAGAACTGTGTATTTTAAAACAGTTAGAAGACAGAATTTTGAATGTTACACAATGAAAAAATGATAAACGTTTAAGGTAATGGATATGCTAATTACCATGTACAACATATATGGTATATACACAATATACATGGTATAATATATACATATATCAAAACATCATGCCCCATGAATATATATAATTTTTACATGTTAATTAAAAAATTTAAAAATAAAATTGAAAAACAAACTTAATGAAACTAGTAGTGAGAAAGATGTATGAAATATCTCCAAACATGCAAGAATTCAAAAAATATATCACTTACAAGTTCAAATTTTTAATACTATTGCGATCCATGTAAATAGTTTTAAGAGTTAATGGTCAAAGTTTATTATAGCATTTTCCTATTAGAGCAGCTTAAGGAAATAAGTTCTTTGTCTTTACAATTCTTAAAGTAGTCAGAGAATTTCCACAAAGTAAAATCAGTCAAAATTAGAAAATACAGCAAACCCAAGGTCATGAATTTTACTCCCAGTACCCCAGCCCCCCAAAATTAGAAAATACAGTAGCTTGATAACCACTGGAAAATGTAGCAGAACTGATGAGATTATTTAGTTGTGTCCTAGCAAAAAGGTAGCAATAGAGAAAGCACCTGGGGTCATTTGCCCTGAGGAAGAATGGCATCTGTGTGGCAAGACACTGTGGGTTTTTACACATTCTCCTTAGCCTTGCCTGGGCAGAGCAGGCCATGGTTGAAAACAGGAATCCTGCCTGCAGTACAGAAATCCACGCAGCATCTCAGGGGAAGTACCATTTCACCAGAACCGTCCTGAGACAGCAGGACTGCCTCTTGTACAATGAACTTCACAACCCAATGGATCAGAGTCTAAATCTTTCTGCCCCTGAGGACCACCCCTCTGTGGGGCAAACATGTCGCCCTAACCCTCATATACACACAGCTCGAGAACTCACAGCACAACTTCTTTAGGGAGGATTAAGGTGCACATCTCACTGCACCCTGGTGCTCCATATGAGGATGAGACTGCACTGCCCACACACATGCTTCCTGCTGGATTCATTATGACCATTTTGGCGGTCTCAGAGGTTGGGGGGCGGGGGCTGGGGGAAGGAATGAGGCCATCCTAGAAAGCAAAGAAGGGAGAAGAAGCTTCCAGAAGGGAATCAAGTAAAAGTGGTATCATTTGATGATATAACTCAAAGAAAGTTCTGGACCAAGGGCTCAAGCCAAACATGACCTTAGTTCATTTTCTGTTTCTGTTACCAAATAAATGAGAATGAGTAGTTGACAAGGAAAGAAAGTTCCTTCACCTCATGTCCTGGGGGTGGGAGGTCCAGGTGGAAAGGCTGCAGCTGGTGAGGGAGTTCTTCTCACTTAATGTGCATTTTGGTGGGAATAATGAACAACAGCAGAAGACAAGCTGCAACACCAAGGAAAACTAGACAGTGCTTCCAGCCAAGGAGTGAGGCTAGGCTTGGGAGGACACGGGCAACCAAGGAGGAGCTCAGAGCACACCAGAGAACAGCGATAGGTGGGAAGCATGGTGCAAAGGCCCAGTGGCCCAGGGAGACAGCTCCTGAGTATCATGGCAGCAAAGAGGGCTATGTTTCATCCCCTTTCTACCCTTTTCTTCATCCTCTTCAGCCTGCATCCCTCCAGAGGCCAGACATTAAGGGAAATACTTCCCCCTCCAGAGATCTACTAGCTGGTATCTCATCTTGTGAGCCCACTGTAGCAATAGCTCTTATTGGAGACCTGGCCTACATCCCCAATCTCCCGAACAAGTGTACAGCAAAGGTTAAAATAAATGAGATAAGTGGTATGATTTTAGGGCTCCAGGAGAATCAAAACACTTCTACAGAGTTTGAGACTCTGAGGGCTAAGACAAGACCTGTCTCTGGGAAGCCCGTAATTATTTTTTCAGTCAAGGAAGGGATTACAGTGGAAAACACAGGAAACTCAGCAGGATCTTGGGAGTGGTTCAAAGACTTAAAGTAGCAGATTATGTTAATTTCAGAGAAGTATCTTGACCTTGAGTATAATCCTGAGATGACTCATGAAGGCATACCTGATCTTACGCTAAAAAGAGTCAATGAGAAATCTCAGATGGATGGTACTGATAGTCCTAATCCTTTCCTTCATCCCACAGGAAAATACGCAAAACCAGACACTGCGAATTTGTGGTTCCCAACAAGCTCTCCCTCTGCCCAAGGGGAGAGTTAGAGGCCATTTTCCAAGCTAAACATTGTTTGTTGCCGGCAGCATCCGCTGAAGGTGACAAAGCAGCCCTTCTCCTTACCTTACTTTCCACTCCCTACATGCTCTGAGCCAGTGGTTCCCATACTTTAGCCTGTACCAAAGTCATCTGGTGAACTGGTAATGCTAACAGAGCCAAGTTCTTGGGTCCAGAAACGAACAAAGAACAAGGCCATATCCAGCAGCTGAGTATAGCGGTGCACACCTGTAATCCTAGCACTCAGGAGTGTGAGGCAGGAGGATCCCCATAAACTGGAGGCCAGCCTGGACTACAGAGCAAGACCCTGTCTCAAAAATAGAACAAAAAGACCACGCCCAGAGGAACACAAGCACTGCAAGGCTTTCACTGGTACTTCTGCTAGAGCAGTGATGGTGAATCTTTAGGAAACCGAGTGCTAACCTGCAGCCAAAACCCACTTATTTATCACAAATTGCCAACACTGAAATAAACTTGAAAACTGATGTTTTAGTTTAGAAAAAACAACTCAATAATAACATCTTTTGTCTTAAAAGAAAAACACAATAACATGTATACCAAAGGTTCACCACCACTGTGCCAGAGCAAGAAGGGAGTTGCTACAACAAAGGAAAAATCAGGCCAGTGAGTAAAGGAAAATGTGGCAGCTAATACAGGAAATGTCTTCCCAGAAGTCCCCATCTAGGTCCTCCATGCACTGCAAGGTTGTGGAGTGCTCGGTGCTGCTGGTCAGTGTCTGAGCTCAGCTGTGGGCAGCCTGTTGTTCAGCTGGGGTGAGGCAGGTTTTCAGGAGATGACTTTCACTTGCAGCTGTGACAGTAGGATGTGTTTGTAGCTGTTGCATTTGTAACCCAGGGCTGTGTGTAAGTCCTGGCATCCCATATTCTTATTTAGTTCTGTTGCAAAAGCACAAAACAGATCTGTAGGGCCCCTTCCTAGCGCTTGAATGGTGCAGAGTTTGAATGGGCCACCATTTTGGGTGTTCATCAACTGCCAGGATACTCCTGGCAGTGGCAAGGATGCTTCAGGAGCCACATTTAAAAAACCCTCTACTCAGAACATTCTCCAGCTCAGCAAGTCCCCTATGCCCTCAGGTACATTTGAAAGCTATGAGAGAAGTTCTTTAACCTCCCAAGATTCAGGTTTTTTTAATCTAAAAAATGGAAAGAATAGTATTTTGCACCTCCCTTGGAGTTGCTGTGAAGATCAAATGAGCTCATATGTGCGGAAATTTAGGACACTGCCCAACCTGTACTATATACTATGTACATATTTGAGGTTGTTTTTGTCTTCTTCCAAAATGACATTCTATTCTACTCCATAGAACTATATTAACTGATGTGTTCATAGTATCTAATGGCAGCCCTGCCAATTTTCTCTCAAGAAAATGAACCAGCTGCAGTTGTTTCTGCCAATATCCCAGTGGACATTTCAATCTAGATGGCAGCTGTGCAGTTCTCTTCACAGGTGTGTACATTAACCAGGCGACTTTGAGTGGTAACTCTCCTCCTGAATGTTACGTGGCAGCACCTTCTCTGTGTGTATCCCAACCCCCACTGCCTCCACAAGCTGAGTGTTTAACTGACTTGTTCTCCCCTCATCCAGTGACTCAGCTTCAGAGCATGCTGGGGAGAACCCAGAGACTGGCCTCTCCAGTGCAGGTGAAGTTAAGAGTAGCAAGTATTTGCCTCTTGTACCCTAGATTTGTGTCTTTAAATAAACCATAAACTACCTGTGGATAGTGATTCTTTTATTTTTTGTGCTGTCAGAAATGTGAGCCTCAATAGCACCCAATTCTCCTTCCTTGGACTCAGTTTTTCACCTGTAAATTTACAACAAAGGCATTCCCTTTGTTGTAACAATGAGATCATGGCCAGATGTAGGTGTCTGGCATGCCATGGGCGGTAGTAGAAGTGATTCTTCTCACACCTGCCACATGGAATACATGTACTGGTCTCTCCCAGTAATAAGACAGTACCAGGCCTTGTTAGTCCACTTTCAGTTGTTGAGACAACATACCTGAGACAACTTGGAAGGAAACAGTTTGACCTTCAAATTAATTGCCAATTAATCACTTGATGATTTGTTCTACAACCTTCTCAATTTTCCTATTTGACCTTGTTGCTCTGGGCTGGTGAAAACACAGTACAGCAGGAGCAAGTGACACAGGAGGCTGCTCACTCATGGCAGCTTGGAAACAAAGGAAAAGACCAATGTCCCTTCCAGGTCACACCCCCAGTGACCTTTCTCCTACTGGGCACTACCTCCTGAACCTTCTATCACCTCTCAGTAGAGCCATAGGCTGAGAATCAAGTCTTCAATTTGGGCCTTTAGGGGACATCTAGGTTTGAACTACAGCAATCCGCTGTCATCTCTGACCTCTACACTCAGCACAGTATCTGGCACGTGGGAGGGGCTCAAAAAATGCTTGCAAAACAGCAGCAGAGGTACTCAACTAGTCCTTGGAGTGCAGCACCACCTCCCTGCTGCAAATGAGCAGGTGCTGATCCAGAGAGGAAAGTCAGTCACTCTTCCAGGATTCACATTCCGTATTGGCATATTGATTGCTGCAGAGTAGTTTCTGCTCTTCTAGCCAACTGCAAATTAATCATTTGATGATTTGTTCTACAATCTTCTTGCTTTTCCTATTAAGGAGACAGACACCTAATCTGAGGTCCATCCTTTCAAATGGTGGACGCTCTATGCCTGAAATTCTTTGAAAGTCTTCAGGGGACCAGAGAAGGCAGTGAAAACATGATTTTTCTCTGAACTGAGAGAAGCTCCTCTTTCTAGTCTTTCTTTTTTATCCTCTAAAACAGTAGTTCTCAATTTCCAGGAATACGGCAGAATGATGAGCAGTAGAGAAATGGTTCTCTCAGATTTGATGTTCAGACACTGGAAAACAGGAACAAGAGAAGGCAAAGGAAGGGAGTGGGTCCCTGGGACCCAGAAAGGATCTGAAATGAGAATGGAAGCCCACAACAGGGAGAATGAAGAGAGAGACCCCAGTGAAGGAAAATGAGGTGGCAGGTGGTGCTTGCTTTCTTAGACCAGACTCATTGCATCTACTTTCTGAACCTGCAGACACACAGTGACTGCTAGTAATCTCAGAGGCCTCCATGGAGAAATACACCAGCGCAATGGAGCAGTGGACACAACAGACTACAGTGGCTGGTGAGTTATTTGGGGTCAGACATCCTCCTCTAAGAGAGGGCAATTGACTGGTAGCCATTTTGGGGAGGAGCTAGCTGAGCTCAGAACTCAAAACAGCTGAGGGTCCATCTAGTGGCTCCCAATGACAGGGTCAGGCCGACAAATTCAAGTAGACAGGAGGTCAGAGAACCAAGTTCAAGTCAGCAGGAGTCTCACACACTGTTGCAGACTGGACAGATCTGGTTAACACCTTGCAGCCAGAAACCAGCTTGAATTTCAGTGGAACTAAATGAGCAGGCCTTCCGGAATTACTCACTGCCCCACCATAAATTACACCAGGCTTTCTGGGATTAATCAACTTGGATCCGTACTCTGTCTGACCATGTTGTCTACCAGTGAAAACAGAGGCATGACTTGAAGTGGAAATTTTATTTTCCTTATTTTCTTCCTTTTCTCTCCCTCTCTTTTCTGTTTTTTTTTCTTTTGCTTTACTTTTTCTTGATTGTTCTTGTCTTTATGTGAGTGTGAACATGACTTCTAGTTTTTGTTGTTGTTGTTCTGTTTTGCTTTTGTTTCAATTTCTTTCCTTTCTCTCTTTCCCTCCTGTCTTCTTTACCAGTTTCCCAAAGTTTGCATGATCTTCCTTTTTCTTCCAGCCTGGCTTGTAATCTCTTCCTCTTCCTCTATTTTACACCCTAATCCCTTTTAAATTTTCTCCCCTGGGATAAAATCACTAAATTGTGGGTTTATTTGCTGCATACAATTTTACATTTGGTTCCAGATTTTATTTTATAACTGGAAATCTAGTTCATATTGTTAAAGGTGTCAAATTAATAGTCACCACAGTTTGTCATTTTCTAGACTACATTTGATGCTATTACTATCACTGATTGTACCACTTTAGCAAAGGTGACATAATTGTTCTAATTAATTGTTCTTCCTAGTATACCAAGACTGAGATTGCCTAAGGGTTGTAAAAAATACTACAGACAAGTACCAAAAAACCAGGAGGTAGACCAAGTAGGCAGCAAATTCTCATCCCCAATAAACTGAAGAGGTGGGATCTTGCAACAAACTCAAAATCCAAAATCCAAATGCCAACTACGCTGGAAAGACATCTCTAAGAAATAATCATTTCCTAATTATTCTAAATATAAGCAATAAAGCTAGTTGCCATAAGCAATTTACAGACATCAATCCAGGAATTAAATTAATAGAAAATTTAGAAGACAATTAAACAAAATGCAACCCCAAATGTCCAGGTCACCAAAGGCAAATCAAAGGGTCAATGTGGTGGAACAATCTGAAACCACCCACCTAGACTTTCTGAAGTGGTAATAGCAGAAGTAGCAAAGCATATGAACAAGGTTCTAGAAAAAAATCAAAGCAGAAATAATTTATCAGGTAATTACAGAAATAGTGAGAATACAAAAAGTCATGCTTAGTGACTCCAAAGCAGATACACATTTAAAAAAATAAAAGAGGAGATTAGGAAAATGATGGAAACCATGAATGCCCAACCTAGGAAACAAATGGAATTTATGAAACAGATTCAAACAGATTTCTGGTAGATGAAAAATTCCATTTAAAGTATTCAGAGCAGAATAAGCCAATTTAATATGTCAGACTACCAGACATATAAAACAGGATTGCAGTTAGTATTAATGAAAAGAAAGATTTCTTTAAAATAGCAAAGGATCATGAGAAGTCAGTTCAGCAACCACTAGATGATGCAAAGAAGAATAACAAAAGATTGATATGAGTCAATGAAAAAGCAGGAGATACCACAAATGACATTAAAAAACCTGTTCACAGAAGTCACAGCAGAAAACTTTCCAAACAGGGGAAGGGAATTTGACATACAGATAAGTGAGGTACTAGAACTCTAATTAGTCATGATTGAAAAAAATAAAAAAACTATACCAAAGTTTTTATAATAGCCTACACTCCAGAAATTCAACACGAGGACAGAATATTAAAAGCTGTTACAAAAAAGAAACAAATAGTCTATAAAGGAAAGTTCATCAGAATTACAACAGACTTCTCAACATAAACCCTCAAATCAAGGAAAGCTTGGATTGAAGTACTTCAAGTCCTAAAAGAAAATCCCCTCTGTTTCAGATTGATACACCCTGCAAAACTCTCTTTGAAAACTGATTGAGAAATAAGACACTTCCATGACAGAGAACACCTAAGGAAATGCATAAACACAAAATTAGCATTCCAAAATGTTCTAAAGGACATTCTAGAAAGAGATAACAAGGATTACAACTTCACAAACCTGAGTAGAATGAATCAACTAGGCAAGGGAAGCAATTAAGCAGAATGGGGGGAAAACAACAGGAAAACAGCATGACAAGGATAATTCAATACATATCAGCTATAACCATCAAAGTTAATGGTCTCATTTCACCAATCAAAGGACACATATTGGCAGAATGGATCAAGAATCAAGATCCAACAGTATGCTGCAAACATGAAATGCACTCAGCTCAGAAAGAAACCCATAGCCTAAAAGTCAAAGATGGAAACAGGAATGTGGAAAAAAGCAGGGGTACATATTCTATTTGCAGACAAAGTGGATTTCAAGCCAAGCCTGATTAAGAGAGACAAAAAAGAACATTACATCCTTGTAAAGGAAACAATCCAAGAAGAAAAGAAAACAGTCATTAATATATAAGCACCAAATACCAGTGCACTTAACTATATAATCAAATACTAATAGACATGAAAAATCAAATAAGTAATAACACAGTTGTAGTGGGGAAATTCAATACCACACTGTCTCAAATAGACAAATTAGACAGAAAGTCAAAAATGAAATATTAGAACTGAAACAAACTTTTGAACAAATAGACTTAGTAGATGTCTACAAAGTGTTCCTCCCCACAACGTAAGAATTCACACTCCTCCAAAATAGATTGCATACTAGTTTGTAGAACATAGTTAAGTATGTACAAAGGAATTGAAATTGTCTGTGTACATTACCAGACCATAGTGCAATGAAATTAGAAGTCAATGGCAAAAGAAACCACAAGAACTTCATAAGCACATGAAAATTAAGTAATACCATCCTGAACAACCAATGGGTCACAGATGATATTCAAGAAGAAATTAGACAGTTTCTACTATTCAAAGATAATGCTGGAATTTATGGAATACAATGAAAGCAGTCCTACAAGGAAAATTTATAGCAGTGAACACCCATATCAAAAAACAGACTGAGGTCAAACAACAACTTAATGCTGAAACTCAAAGATCTAGAAAAAGAAAAGTATGTCAAGCCCAAAGCTTGAATGAGGGAGGAAATTACAAAGATCAGATCAGAAATTAATGTAATAGAGACTAAGAAAACAATACAAAGAATCAACTGAAGAGTTGGTTCTTTGAAAGATTAAATAAAATTCGCAAACCATTAGTCAACCTTATCAAAAAAGGAAAGAAAAGACAAATTCATGCAATTAGAAAGGAAAAGGGTGAAATCACAACAGATCCTGCAGAATCCTAGATCATCAATACCTACTTTGAGAATCTGTATTCTTAAAAGATGGAAAACAGAAGAAATCGACATATTCCTAGTCATACATGAATTACCAAAGATGAATCAAGACGATATAAAAATTCTAATGACCCAATATCAATCCATGAAATTGAAGATGTAATTAAAAACTTATCAACAAAGAAAAGCCCAGGCCCTGACAGATTCACTACTGAAATCTACAAGAAATTTAGACAAGAACTAAAGCTGCTACTCCTCAAACTAATGAAATTGAAAGGGAAGCAATACTCCCAAACTCACTCTGGAAGCAATGTTTCCAAAAATACCAGAGAAGGATTCATTCAAAAAAAGAAAATTACAGACCAATCTCCTTAATAAACATAGGTGCAAAAGTCCTCAATAAGATACTGCAAACGGAATGCAGCAAATCATTGAGATTATATATCATGACCAAACTGGTTTCATCCCATGAATCCAGGGATGGTTCAACATATGCAAATTGATAATTGATAAATCGGCAAACACTATATTAACACTGCCAAGGGCACAAACCATATTATCACCCCAATAGACACAGGAAAACATTTGACAAAGTCTAACACTCATTCGTTATAAAAAAAAAATCTACAAAAAAATCAGAATAGATGATCTTTATCTCAAGCTGATAAAAAAAAGTCATCTATGACAAACCAATAGCCAACATCATACTAAATGCTAAAAATCTGAAAGTTTTCACTTTAAAATCAGAAAAAAGACAAGGATGCCCACTATCACCATTCTTACTCAATGTAGTTCTGGAAACATAAGCCAGAGCAATTAGACAAAAGAAAGAAAGAAAAGGAATAAGGATAGGAAAGGAAGAAGTTAAATTATTATTATTTGCAGGTGACATGATACTCCACATAGAAGACCCCAAAAATTCCACCAAGAGATTTCTGGATTTAATAACCAAATTCAATCATGTAGCTGGATACAAAGTCAACACTCAAAAATGGTATTTCTGCACACAAGTAACACATTCATTGACACAGAAATTAGGGAAATGACACCTTTCACAATAGCATCCAAATAAATGAAATCCCTAGGAATCAGTCTACCAAAGGAAGACCTCTATATGGAAAACTGCATTACTCTGAAAAAGGAGATCAAAGAGGATATCAGAAGCCAGAATGATATCCCTTGTACTTTGGTAGGAAGAACAAATATAGTGAAGATGGCCATTTTTCCAAAATTGTTGCACACATTTAACACCATCCCAATCAAAATTCCAACAGTGTATGCCACAGAATAAGAGAAAACAATTCTAAAATTCATTTGAAGCCAAAAGAGACCTAGAATAGCAAAGGTAATCCTGGGCAGCAACAAAGGCAAGACAGGAGGCATCACAATTCCTGACTTCAAATTATACTACAAAGCTACTGTGACAAAATCAACATGGTACTGGCAGGAAAAAAAAAAAAAAAAAAAAAAAAAAACCAGACCTGAGGATCACTGGAATGGATTAGAAGATGCAGACACAACTACAAACACGCTCAGCCACCTTATCTTTGACAAAGGGGCCAAACATGTTCACTGGAAGAAAGATAGCCTCTTTAATAAATTGTGCTGGAAAAATTGATTTCCACATGCTGAAAAACTGAAACTAGACTCATATCTTTCACCTTACACTAAACTAAAATTGAAATGGGTCAAAGATCTAACTATTAAAACAGAAACACTAAATGTACTGGAAAAGTATTGGTAAAACTCTTGAAGACATTGCTGTAAGCAAAGACTTTATAAACAAAACCCCAATCACACAGAAACTATCATAAAGAATTAACAACTGTGATC
Source organism: Dasyprocta punctata (assembly GCA_004363535.1). Lineage (NCBI taxonomy): Eukaryota > Metazoa > Chordata > Mammalia > Rodentia > Dasyproctidae > Dasyprocta > Dasyprocta punctata. The sequence continues at coordinate 19,382 of RJWM01002671.1, forward strand.
TCATATTTCTAAAAAATTTTGCACAGCAAAAGAAACCACCAGCAGAGTGAAGATATGACCTATGGTGTGGGAAAAGATGTTCTTCAAACAAAAGACTAATATCCAGAATATATAAAGAACTCAAAAAAACCAACTCCCCAAATTTAAAAAACCAATCCAGAAATGGGTATCTGAAATGAATAGACACTTTTCAGATAAAGACGTAGAAATGGCCAACAAATATATGAAAAAATGATGAACATCACTGGTTATTCAAGAGATGCAAATTAAAACAACACTGAAATTCCATCGCACCCCAGAAAGAAGAGCTATCATCAAGAAATCAACCAATAACAAATGCTGATGGGCCTGGGAGGAAAAAGGAAACATTCCTAACTGTTGGTGGGAGTTGAGACTGGTATAATCACCAATGAGATTCTTCAAAAAACTAGGATTAGAGGTCCATTCCACCCAGCTATTCCCCTTCTTGGTATCTTCTCAAAAGAATTAAAAGCATCATACTACAGAAATATTTACACACTCGTGTTTATAGTGTACAACTTTTAATAGTTAAATCTTGGAAACAACCCAAATGGCCTTCAACTGATGAATAAAGAGGATTTTTTTTAATAAAATGAAGTACTACTCTGTCTTAAAGAATGATAAACTTGAGACATTTCTGGCTAAATGGATGCACCTTGAGACCATACTCTTAAATGAAATGAGTCAGACACACATGTGTGTATATCACATCATTTCTCTGGTGTGAGAAATTAAAAGTGTGAATAAATACCAAAATGTATAATGAATATTGTGAAATAGGAAGGAAATGTTCAAATGGGAAGGGGAACTAGGAAGTGGAGAGGAGGAAAGGAAGGGAAAAGAAAAAATGAGAAGATAAGGAAAAATGGAAACAAAGCTTTTGTAAAAAAGGAATGGTAAAGGAATGGGGGGGAGAAATGAGGATGTATCATGTAGAGGCACAAATTTCCTATGGTGAATGCTATCATTGTGTATACCTAAATTGTACCAATAAACTCAATTAATAAAAAAGGAAAAAAAAAAAACAAAACAATATTTTTCAAAGTGTGGTCCCTGGACCTGCAGCATCAACTGGGAATCTCTTAGAAATGCGAATTCTCAGGGCCCAGCCCAGACCTACTGAATCTGAAACACAGGGTAGAGTCCACCAATTTTTGTCCGTGTGTGCTGATGCACACTGAAACTTAAGAGCTGCTGCTCGGAGGAAGACCCATATAGGGAGAAGTTGAGACGGAGGCTATAATCTCTTTGAGGAAGGTAAAGAAACCAATACACGTGATTTCTTTTTCCCCCACAGGCTAAGGACAGGAGACAGGAAAAGAAAAAGTGAAAAAGAAAAAGAAAAAGAAAGAGAGAGAGAGAGAGAGAGAGAGAGAGAGAGAGAGAGAGAAAGAGAAAGAGAAAGAGAAAGAGAAAGAGAAAGAGAAAGAGAAAGAGAAAGAGAAAGAGAAAGAGAAAGAGAAAGAGAAAGAGAAAGAGAAAAGGAAATTTAAATCTATAGGTGCATTCAGCAAACAGACTCTCTTGGCTCAGAGGAGCTGTGCCCAGAAGCCTAACAACAGACACAGCTCTCACAGAGCCTGCAATGGAGGAGGGAGTTGCACACCCAAAGAAGCACTCATGTGGGTGGTCATAAGACAAGCTGAGCACCACAGAGGCATGCACAGATGTGGTATAGGCACAACCCAAGAAGTTTATATTTGTAATCCCATGGAAAAGTTATTGGAGCTCCAACAAGTTAATTCCAATCTACCACTTCTAGTGCAACTCACAGTGAGAACAAAGCAGCTAAGACATATTTATAGATATGGAAAGCCAAAGGGTTTCTAAATCTAGCCAAGACAGTGGTTGTCTTGGTTACTTTTCACTCGTTGCTGAGACAAAATACCTGGCGCCCAAAATTAGGGAAGGAAAGGTTTATTCTTAGTTTCTCGGGAGTTTCAGTTCATTAGTTGGCTCCAAGTCAGAATGGGGTGGTGGGGCTATGGTTCATGGTGGCTGAAAGCCACAAGGCGTGCTGGTGAGAGAGAGAGAGGGTGAGAGAGAGGGCAGAAGTGGAAGACCCGCCTTCCCTTACACTGTATCTCAGCTCCACCCCTGGGCGTGGGCAGCATTCACATTGCTAATCCCAGCGCTAGACAACAAACTGAACACAAGCAGCCCCATCAAAAGTATGAGGACTTGGGGGTACATAGCATATCACCCAATGCAGTGGTTCACCAAAACAAAGGTTTCAACTCAGAGCCCAACATGGATTTTATTAATTCTTGAAAAAGGGAGTGACTTGAAGACCAGTGATTGTAAGAAGGGCAGGAAATACGTGAATACTGTGAGCTGGACCAGGTTGGAGGTCTGGAAGCAACTCCACAAAGTGCAAAGAAGGATATGCAGAAAGACCAATCTGCATAACACAACTGAGGTAACATCTAATGCCTTGGGGCCTGGAGCTGGTTCTTCAGTTCTGATATGTAAATTATTTTTTATTTTAAAGAGAATAAAACCAAGCAAAACAAAACAGAATAAAGCCAATCAAAACAAACCAGTGTAAGTGACACTGCACTTCAAAACAATAGGAAATCAGGTTACCATAATGCCTCTTGTTGTCTTCAAAATAGCTGCAGATACCTTCAGACATAGTAAAAATCAAACAATTCTGTTCTGATATGTAAATTTTTGTGCCCTTGGAAATCATAGCCTCTTATCTTGAGGCTTGATCCCAGCTGACAGCCTTGGAGTGGTGGCTCTTCATCCTACCTGCCCAGCTCACCCGTGTTTTTTGGGAGTCATGGGGTAGGGAAACAGCAAGTGCCACCTAGCTTCAAAGATTACCCATCAGCACTTCAGCCAGCCCTATTTACATTGCTTAGTGTCAACTGAAGGGATAAATAGCCCAGCCAGCTCTGTACCTATCAGGACAGGGAGGTAGGGCCAGATTTAGCCAAAATGGAGGTAATTGCTCTTTATTCAAGGAGAGTCAGCCAGATGGTCCTCCACAGGAGGAGGTAGCCTCACTTTCCATTATGGGGTAATTGCTCCTACTTGGGGGTATCTTTATCACAGGTAGGGTGGTCTTCAAGGCTCTGCTTTTCCTAGATTCTGAGGTGGGAGTTACAGGTTTAAGACAATGACTTAAGACTTGTAGACGTGGCTAATAAACCTTGTAGTACAGACAGCTAAGTTAGGTAACAATATTACTGACAGTCAGACAGGGCTGGGCCCCCAAGGGAGTCAATGCAGAAGATGAGAAAACATTACAACTGTGGGTAGAGGTGCATCTGTTAAAGGCCAGGTTTCAGGATAAAGGTGGAATAACCAGGCCTACATGCCTTCAAGAGGGATAAGCAATAAAGATTATACTATAATTGATATCACCTGGTCCAATAAAGTCTAGATAGACATCAGTCACCCAGTGAGTGACCAAGACCTCCTGATCCATCTGTTCCTAAAGAAGGTCTTTGTTCTTTGCAAATACACTTGTTATATAACCTGCTTCCCACTGGATCAATGTTTCCTAAGTGGCTTATAATCTTATTGATTGATCATAGTTTTGACCCGCATTGTACCCACCTCGTGATTTTACCCTATAAAACTTCCTTTGCCAAGTGGGCTCATTGGCAACCCACTTTTGGATCTCCTCTTGTCTCTCAGAAATTATATCTTTCAATAAACTTTTCTCACTCTGAATCCCCATTGTGCCTTAGAATTCATTCAGTTTTAGAGAATGAGAACTTGCGTCTCTGACATCTAGCAGGTTGGGAGTCATATGATTTTCCCTGTATAAGAGCAATTAACATGCTTCCATGCAGAACCAAGTAGAGATCTGCCCCACAGTTGTACAAATGCCAAGCTTTTAGCTACCTGCCTTTGGTTACCCATTAGGTGTCGGCAGGCCCAGCATGTAGGTCCCTGCTGCAGCATCAAGCTGGAGTATCATTATGGGAATATAAGCAATAGTGGCTGCAGAGAAAGCCATCCAAAAGGTTCTACGTCAGACTGTTACAAATGTGTTCAATGAGCCACACTCTGGGAGAAGGCCCAGACTTAATCTTTTCCTTGTCCTAATTCGGTGACGGTGAACCTTTCAGAGACAAGTGCCCAAACAGCAACCCAAAAATCACTTATTAATAGCAAAGTGCCAGTATTGCAATTAAACAGGAACACCAAGGTTTGAGTTCATAAAAACAGCTCATACATCAATATTTTTTGTCTTAAAAGACAAACACAAGTGCCACACTTTCACCACCACAGGCCCCAATCCAAAGTATCTCAATAGTGAATCACAACAGTGTATGTTACTGGAGGCTGAAGTGGCCATTCCCCTTTTGAAAGAATCTCTGAATTCTCTGAGGCTCTGTAGTTGGCTGTGTTAGTCTTCCTTAAAGCGGCTTAAATGCACTTGGTTGACCCAGGTCCTCAGCAACCGGGAGTCTGGCAATGATGGCAGGTATGGACAGCCTGACCTCATCGTCCCTGGGTTTGCAAGAGGATAGAAATCAGCATCATCTGGCATTCAGAGAACCACGGAAAAAACGAGTCAGTAAATTGCTGCATTCCGTAGAAAGTGGCCTTCAAAACCTGAGGCTGGTGTCTCAGGAAGGGCAGCTCCAGCTCACACTAGCCTCATTAAAAGGGCTATGAAAACTGGCCTCAACAACTTATTTCAAGGCTGAGCTCTAATGAAGGTCACATCTAAGACTACATAAATTAACACTCTCGTTGGAGCCCCTGTAGCTACAGGCTTTTTGAAAACTTGTCCATTTAAATGCTAATTTTGACATTCAGCCCAAAACTACAAAGAAATAGTTTCCACATCTTAGTATCAGGAAGGAGAATGAGGATTAAATATTAATCCTTTATGAAGGAAGACTTTTACTTTCAGACCATCATGGTTCCGGGTCTTTTTTTCCTCTTGCATGGAATATATTGGGTTTTTAATTACCTGCATCTCACAGACAGTGTCCACACCCTCCGAGTCTCCCTACAGGCCACAGATAGTTTGATTAAGTGTGATATTGTTCAAAGTGTAGCTTCAAGCATTGCTAATTGACAGAGGTCCTGGAGAAACTGAAGATAATCCAAAAATGAAAACATGTAATTTTGGAAGAAAATGAAAAAAGAACCCTGCTCCATCTAATAAATCACACTGGCAATGAAACAGCCAGTGGAGAATCTAGCAGTCCTTGTTACTATGCCCTGCTGGGATGTTCTGCTGGGACAATCGTTCCAAATGTCAAAAGGCAATGTGGTTTCCATCCTGGGGAGTAAGAAGGCCTTCTGGCACAGGACGCCTGGGTTCAAAACCCCTGATCCCTCAGTGAGCTGGGCAACACTCAGTGAGACATATCTGAGTTCCAGTTCCCTCATCTGTAGTGTGGGGTGAGGACCCCTCCTGGTGGGATGCTGTGAAGACTCAGTTCAGCAGGAGGCCAAGGAAGGTACTGTCAGCCCTCATGGTACAGCAGAGTGCAGGAGCAGGGACTGAGCCCTCCTTATGCTCACTGGTGATGACGAGACCCTGAGCACGCTGCCCAACTTCTTAACAGGAACATCCTGCCTTCCTGGAGTGCTGTGTGGAAAAGTGAGAAGCAGGAAGTACCAGTTTCCTCCCTTCCCTTCTCCTCTGAAAAAAGTCTCTCACAGTCTGTGAGTCAGTGCTTACTAGAGAAACAGATTTAATGCAAGATATACAAATGTAAAATAATTTACAAGTTGGCCTGCAACGGCCACCAGCAGAGTTGGGTGTGGAGCACAAAAGAGCACACAGCTCTGTTTGCACAATGAAGATCAGGAGGTTCTGGGTGAAGGCCAAGAGCTCACTGTATTGTCTCATGCAAGTCTCCATCAGTAGGACAGAGGATCTCCGATGGAAAGCTGAAGAGTGCACTGGACGCCAGGAAACAATGATCAAGGTAAAGGTAGAGACTGGCGCTCCTCCGAAGAAGCAGAAGCAGCCTTCCTTCTCCTTTCCCTTTCACGACATTCAGGCTACGAGCCTATCGGTTGGTGCCCCTCACCCCCGGGCGTCTTCTGTCTTCAGGAAATCCCTTCAGCCACACCCAGAACTATGCTGATCTAGTTTAGCTGGATGTTTTATACTCAAATTGACACAATCAGTTAACTATCACAATCAGTCCCTTGTCAGCTTGACAACCAGACACATTTCCTTAAACCATAGTCTCATAATTATGCCTAACATGAGACTCCCAGGGAAGCATCTATCTTAGTCCAATCTGTGCTGCTATAACATAATACTAAGGACTGGGTAAATTATAAACAATAGAAGTTCATTAGGCTCATAGTTCTGGAGGTTTGGAAGTCCCAGAGCATGCAGCCAGTGTCTGGTGAGGGTCCCTGTGCTACATTATAACATGGTAGAGGAGGAGATATTCAAAAGATGGAAAGAGGAAATGTGGCCAAACTCCACCCTTTTTCTTGTTAGAAACCCACTTCTGTGATAACTAACCCACACCCATGATGTTGTCTAACATACCCAGGAGGGTGGGGCACCTGAGACTAATCACCTCCTACACGTCCTAATTCTCAGCACCTGCACAGCAGCAATTAAATTTCAACAGGAGTTTTGGAGGGACATTTAAGCCATGGCACCAGGAGATGAGCAGTTTTTGGTATTTGCACTGCCAAAGAACCACAGAATCAAGATTTCATGACAGCTTCCACATCATGGCATTTCTTGATGCTAGACATTATTGTGGGAGCACAGGAACCCAGTAGTTCCCCCAGTGAACTCCTCTGTGGAACTGAAAGTGACCCTCTGTGCTTGCCCTCAGGACCCTTAGTGTCCAGTGGCCAGGCTGGGCACCACAGCTCTGGGCAGCATCTGGTGGGAGGACGATGGAGTGATGGTCAGGGTGGGGCTGAGGATGAGATGTCTCCCAAGACCACCTCTGCACGTGTGCTGTATCAGTACAGGGTGTGAAGATCTGGCGCAGTGTCCAGGTGCCCACCGGACCCAGACAGGGCTCTGCAAAGACGGCATCCTTCTCCTTAGCAAGGGCTTTTCCTTCCCTCTAGGAAGACCTTAAGTGTTCTGCTCATTTTAGAAAGCAGAGGGAAGTTCCAGCAGGCACCACAGGGAAAATAAAATAGTACAGAACAAGAGTTCTGAAGAAAGCAAGTTCTACTTTGCATATTTGTAGTAAAGGGAATTGCTCCCCATGAAATTATATGAACTTCTCCTTTCATAGTCCAACGTGAGAGTGAGTTGTGAAATACTGGAAATTTCAAGATTTAATTAAAACCAACCTCACTGCACTGAAGTTGGCTTACAAAGTATAGCAAAGATTAATGGGAGATATCAAACCAAACTGTTTGTGCACGACCTGTTGGGCCATAATTTATGGGAATGAGAGGAAAAGAGCAAGATCATTACCTTAAAATAAATTTACTGCTTCCTAGGCCAAGTAAAATGCACATAATAAAAACCCTCAGGGCAGCTCAGCCGCAGCAGAATGAAATGGCATGCCAGCCAGGTGGGTGTCATCAGTCATCGGGTATGGCCAGGCCTGCCGGACACTTTGCTGCACACGCTGGGTGGACATCGGGCAGGGAAGGTGGCCCTGCCTACTGCGTTTATCCCCGAAAGGACTGCCATAATGACGGCCCCTGCTTCCCAGCTAAGGAAACCGAGGTAACTTGCCCCAGGCCACACCCCTAGCAGATGGCAGAGCCGGGATTTGGACAAGGCTGTCTCGCTCAGAATCCCTACCCCTGCATCTTAACATCCTGTCTCCTGTGCATCTCCCCGTGCAACCTGGCCTTCTAGGTGACAGGACACGGGCTGGGCAAGACGAGTGACAGATCCAGCCAAAGACGCTCCACCCCGGGGCTAGGGGACAGCAGGCAAAATCCCCCAAAAAGGGCCACTTTCTGATTCCTGGAGCCCCTGAGTATTACCTACGTGATGAACAGTTTTACCTATTAACTAGGGTGGGCTACTAATTTACTCCTGAGGTCAGGCCTCCTCATAACTGGGACTCATCTCATCCAAACTGAAGTCCCCAGCGACATGCACAAGAATGTCCCCTACAGAACAGAATTACTCCTAAAAACTAAGGGCCCAATGTCCACCAGAGGGGGATGCCAAAATTAATGACGACAGTGGAATAAGACGGCAGCAAAGAGAAGGAGACCACGGCTACACGCTGCAACACACGCGAATCTCACCAAACACAAAGGGAAAGAAACCAGGCAACGAGAGCACACGGGGTGTCGTTCTGTGTACACAACCAGAGAAAAGCTCTGGGACCTGGGTCCCCTCCTTCAAGGGAGCACAGCACAGGCGTCTGAGGGACAAGTGAACATGCAAACCCTCTTAGAGAGTGATAAATATGATAACATTTTGCTTAAAATACTGGAAAGATTAAAAGTAATGTCAAGTGAATCTCCAAGGAAAGCAACAAAACCTAAAGAAGTGTAAGGAAATCAAAGACTTGACTGGAAGGTCTCTCAGCAGGAGCTGCAGAAACGGAGGAGAGGGGACGCTAAGTGGAGCTCAGTGCGTCTCCTTAACACAGCTAGTTCAGGGCCCGAGCGCCCGCACCTCTGCCTCTTGCGATTCTCTCTGCCGGGGCACTCCACAGCCTCACCAGGAGCCCTGGGGAAAGCAGCGAGCCATCCTGGCTCGTGCAGACCTGGCACCTGTAAGCGTGGCCCCTGGAGCCGCAGACAGGAGGTCTAGAGAGAGAAGCCAGCCAGTGGCGGCCCCCTGGAGAGGGCCAGGCAGTCCCGCGTTCACTCATCCAATACTAACCATGCAGTGCTGGCGTGCCCTGGGCCAGCCTCTGCCCCTCCGGCTGGGAAGGCCCAGGTCGCCGCCACCGTGATGCCGGTCTGGTGATGTCCAGGGGCCACAGCTGCGGTCTGTGAACACGTGCGCCGTAAGAAAGGACGAGCTGGCAGCCCTACTGGAACTAGAAGACAGCGCAGGACAGGACCAGGAAGCTCCTCGTGCTGCGAAATTTGAATTACAATTGCCGCAACCCACGCGGCTCCTAAGGTTCTTGGGGTGAAGTACCGCGAGAGGATGAGGAAATAAAGACAGAGACAAAGCTGGAGTCAGGTGGAGCCCTTATCCTCCTGATGGGAGGAAAGGAACTGCTCAACCAAGGTTGCCGGTTTATTTATACACAGGGAAGGATGACGTCAATTTCAGCCCCTCTGCCCAGCAGCCCAGGCCTGGATTGTTTAGGAGCCTCCTGTTTTGCTGGGCTGTGGGAGCGCTTTTTCACGTGGTTGACCCAGGTGCTCTTTGTTACTTTGGTAAGGTCATGTCTGGGTCATTTTCCAGCTTCAAGGGCTCCCTACAACAATCATTTTTTTTTCTTTTGGTGGTGAAAGTATACATTTGCTGAAAGTGGGATAAAAGTACACTGTGTAGAGGAGAGCGGAGGAACCGCTCACAGCAGCCTGGAGAATTAATGCAAAGGGTCTTTTTGGTTCACCGTGCCCAGGCGATCTCTCTCTGGTGCTAATAAGGCATCAAAAACAAAGAGTGAACTAACACATTGGAATAAAGATGTTCAGATGCCAGCGCCCGTCTCAGGCTGGCCGCCCCTCCTTGACGTCTCTGGGGACTGAGCGGAGCCTGACTTCAGCCTTGCGTGGAATCAGCGGCACATGAGCAGCACCGCCACCTGGCTGTGCGTCTCCAGGGGAGGCGGCAAACAGGCAGGAGAGACCGGGCCGAAGCGAAGGCCGGGACGGGCTGCGGCGCCCCTGCACGTCCGTAGGGGAAGGCCGGTCCGCCCCCCACCCGGCTCGCGCGGCCTGGGTCCCAGCCGGTCCCACTCCGGCCGGTTCGCGCTCCCGCCCGCGGGCCTCGGCCCGGGCTCGGATCTCCACGGGAGAAGGGGCCTCAGCTCCGCCTCCGGCCGCCCGCCCCACCCGCGCCCTCCGCCTCTCGGGCTGCGGCGTGGCGGGTAGACACGGGCGGACGACTGCGTGTGGGGAGCGGGCTGCGGGGGGGACGTCCCGGCCGCCGCCTCCCGGCCCGCGGTGGGGCCCGGGTCCCCTCTGCGCCCCGCGGAGCCGGATCCGCACTCGGCAGGCCGGGCTGGAGCAAGGCCCGCTTGGCGCAGTCGCTTTTCAGGAGGTTGCAGACTGACGGTTTAACAAAATACCTGAGAAGTAAAGCAAAAAACAGCGGCCCTCGGAATGCGCATTATTCAGCCCCGTATGCGCCGCAGCGCTGCTCCATTGCCCGGGCTGTGGACCCTGCCCGGCCGCCTCGCAGGCCCCAGCCCGCCGCCACCCCGGCCCTGCCCTGCCTGCTTCCCCGCGTCTGGGCGCGGCAGGCACGGGCGCTCCAACCCGGCGGCCTGTGTCCCCAGCATGAGCCGCTTTCTGGAGCCCTGACATTAGCTCCGAGAGGAAAATATTAAATCCCAGACTCGCACACAATGCTCCGTACTCTCCACAGAAGAAAACGAAAGCAGCACAGCCCCACGACTTCTAAATCTCAAGTTAGTTTCAACCCAGAGGGCAAATTTACATAGTAACCCTTAGAACACCTGCGGAACAAAGTCTTTCTCCCCGATTCAGCCTGGCAGGGCAACGCGGCAGCGGCCCCTCGGACCAGCGCGGCCCGCCTGAGTACACCTGCGGCCACAGGAGCGCAGTCTGCGGCCCCATCTCCACACGCACGTGCACGTAGGAACATACCTTTCAGGTATATACGCAAGAAGGTAAAATGAAAGAGACAAATAGAAAAATGTACACGCGGTGTAATAGCTCTTGAACGCACCACCTACAACTGACGGAGCAGCAGACAGATCTGAGCCCCACAATGGAGGAGCCCAACCTAAGGCAGGTACCGCAGACGGCGCCAGCCGCAGCCCGCACCCTCTCCCGATCCCCTGAGCCGCTTACGAAAGCTGGGGCTGCCTCGACTCATGACCTCAGGAACAGTTGAGTACATTCCCTTTCTGTTCTAAGCTGGAAACGAAAAACAGACACTGAATATAAATCTTCAAAGGTCTGGAAATTAAGCAAACATTTTTAAATAATAAATCTATGAGTCAAAGAAAGACATCACAGTGGAAATTTAAAAGTATTTTGAGCTAATAATAAAATGTGACATCAAGGTTTATAGGGTGCACCTAACTCCTAAGTAGCCATAAGTGCATGTATGAGAAGAGATGCTTAAAAGTTACCTAAATATCCTCTCAATAATTTTAAAAAGGAAAACTAAGTAGTAGAAATAATAACAATGTTAAGAAAATTTGAACTAGACTCGTCATGAGACAAATATAGAAGTCACAATTAACTAATATCAAATCCAACATTAGTGTAAGTCAGACAAGATTTAAAAGATAGCAAAAGAATTTTATAAAATTTTTATGGCGGTACAAACAAACTGTAAATGAAGTGAATAAATTCCTTGAAAACACAACTACCAAAACTGATGCAAAAAGAAAGTCTATTCAAAATTTGGAGCAATTCTGGTACCTGTGGGATGTTTGGATATATTTTTTGTAGTCATAACCAGGGAATAGTTAGCTACTGGCATCTGATGTCAGAGACCCTCCTCAGTGTCCTATAATAAACAGGAAAGCTGTTACGCACAAGAACTCTCTTGTCAAAATATCAGTCAATCTTGTTGAGGCTCGGAAACTTTGAGCTACAGTAAGGAAGAGTATGCAACAACATGCTATTCTGAGGAGGAAGAAAGAAAGTCTAAATAGGTAGATACAAATTAATAAACCATCAACTAAAATTCTCCCCACAAAAGACATCTCCCAGGCCTAAGTGGGCTGACTAATAAGTTCTAATAAATGCGTAAGAAATAACACCAATTCTACACAAATTTCCAGACAACACATTTTAACCTTGCTACCAAAACTCAGCAATGACAATTCAAATAGTAATAAAAAAAGTTTTTCATGAAAAATTTGTGGCAAAATTCACAAACTCAATTTAGCAAATTAAATCCACTGAACAAATTTAGTTTATTTCAAGAAAGTAAGGTTGATTTTACAATTAAAACTCAACTAACATAATTCAATACATGAACAGATTAAAGGAGCAAAATCATATGAGCATTCTAATGGATACAGAAAAAATTTTCGATAAAATTTAACATCTATCCAGGAAAAATCTTCTTCACAAACCAGGAAGAGAAGGTAACTTCCTTAATCTAACAGAAGCATTCCCTTCAGCAAATATTTCACCTAAACAGTGAAACCTGAAAACTTGCTCTCTGAAATCAAGACCAAAAAAAATGCTCACTAATTACTTCTACTTAACATTATATTAAAGATACTACCCAGTGCCTAAGGCAAACAAAAATAATAAATAGTTTAAGGATTGGAAAGGAACAAATAAAACTTTAATTTATATTTCTATATACTGCAACAAAAAATTAGAAAATAAAAATTTTAAAATGCTGCCTGCTTGCTTTATCAGCCAAAAAGCATCAAAATGCCTAAGGTGAAACCTAATGCAAGGTGAGCAGGTTTTCTACACACAAAAAACCCCACACAACCTTAAAAAGTAAATACATGAACAATGACACTTGTGGATGGAGCCCTCTCCCGTGGAAACGTGCCCGTTCTCTCCAGGTTCTTCACTGGATTCCATGCACATTGCATCAGGATTTCACCCTGCTTTACCTTGGTCGGTCCTGGCCCCACATGGAGCACAGAGCCACTAGGGCTGCCTGTCCCGTGTCTGGCGACCCCACCTGCTTCTCCCAGCAGGCTAGGCCTGTGGCTTTGGAAACGACAGTGACCCTATTGAAGGCCAGCTGACCAGTCGTCAGCACCAATTATCAAACATTCCTGGCAGAGCCTTCAATGCAGTATCCTGTCCACATCCTGGTCTGTCCCCATTATGTTCTCAGAACCTTGCTGTAGACACCGGCCCCACCCTTCCCCGAGATAGCAAGTGTAGAGCCACACCAGCCCAGCTCCATGGCCCAACCCTGTGATCCGTGTAAGCCCGAGCATCAGTGCCACACACACACCACTGGCCTGGCAGAGCTGCCGTGAGGACCTAGCAAGATACAATGCAAGAGGCGGCTGGCCAGGCGCCTGACACGCAGCAGGTCTTCTGGAGACAGGGATGATGGCCAGGAAGCCTAACTTCCGGCAGGAGCTCACATCTCTCATCTGGGCTGTAAGAGCTGGGCTCTGGGTTCAGAGTCAAACTCACTGGGCTTTTTTCTGTCCCTCCTGAAAGGAGTTCAACCTCTCCGTGCTTGGCTCTATAGCCCTTCTCCTAACACAGGTATCCTAAATGTGCTGCTCTTCTTCAACTCACTGGAATGTAGATTAATTCTTCATAGTACAAATCAGTGACATGCCCACCAATTAAAATGTGCTTCAGGAATGGATCCTGGAAATTGATAACTGCATAAGATGCTACATTAGCTTTGCAATCTTTCCGTATTTCTGACCCCAAAACCTCCTGTGTGAACTGAACACCCTGCTGTCAGCAGGAAGGACTACCATGAAATGGGCTGTGACTGAGTTGGGCAGCAGGGTGGCTGCTCTTCAGGGGCTTCTCACATTGCCCCATTTGCAAAGGAAGCAACTGACATGGGAAGAACTGAGGTCATTAGTCCAAGACCCTAGCATGGCATCCCAGAAAAGGAACAGGGCGTGAATCTCAGCTCCCTTACCTACCACCATGGGCAAGCCACTTCTGCTATTCAAGTTTCAACTCCCCAACCTGTAAAATGGGATGATCAAGAGACTCCCACTTCTAGTCAAGATAAGAATGACAAGGGCACTTGCCTGAAACAAACAAAGAAACAGAAAAATACATGAAACAACAGTTTTCAAGACATTGTGTATCAGGCGACAAAGGACAAGAGTCCCTGATGGGAGATAAATGGGCAGGAAGCATCTTTTGGTTGTCCATCTTACTTACTGCCTGCACAGAGATTCCAGTCCACACACAAAAGAGAGACCTCTCTGGGGACTAAGTCACCACTCTGGGGCTTTGAGTGAAGAGCCCAAAGAGACTGGCTAGCTTTAGGGAAAAGAGAGAACTCTGGAGACGTTCAGAGTGCTCCTCCTGAGTGTTCACTGAGTATCGATCGGCTTATGCCTATACAAAAGGCACTCCAGACCAGAGAAGAATCACCAGAGAGCACCAAAGAGAACAGTGTCCTGTACCCTCACATCTGAAACACTGCCTGTTCCCATGAGCCAGCCCGGAAACCTTCTGATCACAGACACTGGGTGGAGTGGGCAGATAAGTCTGCTTCAGAGCTGTGGAGCAATTAATCTTAGCCGAAGCGCTCTTCTGGATCCTAAACTCCAGAAGGATCTAACTGTGCTTAAGTAATTTAACAGCTCCCATAAACAAAGGTCAAGGAGACAGGTGGGGTTTCAAGCTGTATAACACCAAACGAGGTAAAATACACAATCAGTGGCCTCTAGTCAAAAATTACCAAATAGGTAAAGAAGCAGGAAACAGGCGATAAACCAGAGAACCAGAGCCCATTCAGAACTGACGTATCTTTGTGACATCTTTCAACGCTTTGCTCAACTGTCACCTTTCCTGTGAGACATATCCCACCAACTTTATTAAAACTGTAACATAGCACTTCATGTTTCCTTTTATTGACTGACAAATAATAATTGTATCTATTTATGGGGCAGTATGTGAGATTTTGATGTATGTATATCTTGTGGAATAACTCAATCAAGCAAAATAAACTATCACTTCTAGTAATAGAAATGTGAACATTTAAAATCTCATATTGTTTCTCTTGTATGAGAAATCCAAGGGGTAAATAAGGAACAAAATGGAGAGTAGATATTAGGAAGTAGGAAGAAAATATTCAAACATGACAGCAAACAAGGGCATTTTTGTATTGGTATTGTTGAGCACTTTTTAATATATCACTGAGCTTCTACACAGCAAAGGAAGCAACCAACAGAGTGAAGAGACAACCTACAGAATGGGAAAATTTTGCCAGCTCTTCCTTGGACAGAGGACCACCATCTAGAATATACTATAAAGAACTCAACAACAATTATACACCCCAAAATAAAAGACCAAATCCAAAAATGGCTAACTGAAATGAGTAGACACTTCTCAGAATTACAAATGGCCGGTAAACACTTGAAGAAACAACACTTTAGCCATTAGAGAAATGCAAATTAAAACCACCTTGACATACCACTTTACCCCCTAAACAACGGCCAACATCAAAAAAATCTAATAACAATTGCTGGCAAGATGTCTGAGGGGAAAAAAACTTTACTACATGGTTAGAAATGTAAATTGTTGAAACCACTCTGGAAATTCATGTGGTAATGTCTCAAGAAACTAAAAATAGGAATTCCACTTGACCAAGCTAACCCCTTCTATGTATCGTCCAAGAAGAGGTAAAATCATCATATTATGGGGCTACATGCATACTCATGCTTATAGCAGCACAATTTATAATAGCTAGATCTTGGACACAGCATAGTATATGTCTATCAACAAGTGAATGGGCAAGAAGACTGTCATATTTATACACAATGCAGTACTACTCTGCCAGAAAGAATGATAAACTAGAGGCATTTGTAAGTAAACAGATGCAACTTAAGAACATAATGCTAAGTGAAATAAGTTAGACACACAAGACTAAATGTCACATGATTTCTCCTATTTAAGGAGAGAGAGAGAGAGAGAAATAGAAGATAAATAGGAAATAGGAAGAATTTGAAATAATTCCCCAAGTTATCAATTCCATTATTTCAAAAATATTTTAGTATATATGCTAATTTATTTCATTTATACTACTTGTTTCCAAGTACAGTGAAAAGAAAGTTTTGTGCTATTACCTGTTTCTTCCTCATGAGAGAATCTTTCTGTCTTGTACTGTAAGTACTTTGAAGATACTGTATACAGTGTATTAACTAATGCTATTCTCATTGTTTTGTTACAAAATTTCCTTTTATTTTTTGTAAAATTTAAATAAAAAGGATTCTGGGCCAGTGTTGACCTCTACTGACTTCTGGTTAAGGGAAAGAAAGAAAGAATGTATGAAAGACAGAGAGAGAGCTTTGAGTATGTGTAAGTTGCTTATTCCTGGACTCTTCTGCTTAATATTTTCAGACCTTGATTGACAACAAAAAACTGAAATTGCAGAAAGCAAAATCATAGATAAGGGGGAGTTTCTCTATGCATTTTGAACCTTTGGCCCTTATCAGATATTTGGTGTGCAAGAATTCTCTCCCAGTCTGTGGTTTGTCTCCTCATTCTGTTGTTTCCTCTGTTGTACAAAAGGTTTTTTTGTTTATCACAATTCCATTTGTCTATTTTTGGTTTTGTTGCCTGCACTTTTGTGGTCCTTCCAAGAAATCAGTATCTTGGAACTTTCCCATCTCCTTCCAGTAGTCTTACAGTTCCAGATCTTACATTTAAGGCTTTTATCAATTTTGAGTTGATTTTTTGTATGTAATGTGAGACAAAGATTCAAATTCATTCTTCTGCATGTGGTTATCTAGTTTCCAACACTATTGGAGACATTGTCCTTTTCCCTCTTATGTGTTCTTGATATCTCTGTCAAAATGCAATTGACTATAGCTGTGTGGATTTGTTTCTGGGATCTATCCTGTTCCACTGGTCTCTGCGTCTCTTTTTGTGCCAATCACGTGCTGTTTTGATTACTACTGCTTTATATTTGAAGTCAGGTATTGTTATGCCTCCAGCTTTGATCTGTTTGTTCTGGATTGCTTTGGCTACTCAGGGCTCTTTTGTGGTTCCATACAAATTTCAGGATTGCTTTTTCGTTTCTGTGGAAAATATCACTATAATTTTGATAAGGATTACATTGAATCTGTAGATTTCTTTGTGCAATATGGACATTTTAACAATATTGATTTTTGCAATCCATAAACATGTCATTCTGTGTTTTTGATTTCCCTTACCAGGTCCTGAATTTTGTACTTGATCTTTAATAGGTACGAAATACTTGTTAAATAAATGAAGGACAATCACAGAAGATACTACCCAACCCTGTTGAGACCAAGGAAATGTAACCGTGTGTGGTTGTAAGCTCCTCATTTAGTATTGCAGGCTCAAATTAAGAAAAATAAATTGACAAGACACAAAAAGGCACCTTTGTTTAACCTTGGGTTATTTGCCTTTCTGCAAAATTTCATTTAAAAAGCACTAAAAATGTTAATCTTCTTAGAGGATACTAGGAAAGAGATCATCTGGAGTTTGTAAAGCATCTTGGTTAATGGGTTCATTTTAATAATAGCTGATCTCTCCGTCCACAGGGAGGCCTCTGCCAGCTCAGGGGGTCTAGCAGAGGCTTTTCAGGGTGCGCTTTACGGCAAAATAAAATACAGAGGGGTGCTTCCATTCTCCAAGAACAATAATGCCCTGGCCTAAAGCCTGACAAGTCATTTGATTTATGATAAACTTGTTTCTACAAACATCAGACACTGCTGAGTCGTGGCACACCAACCCAATTCCCATCTCACAGAGAAGGGACTTGCCCAGCACAGCTGTGGGTGAAGGAATTGCACCCTTGCCAGTGCAGGCTGGGAGCTTGGACAAGGCCACCTCTACCTTCCCCTTCTCCAGGTGCCAGGTGCCGGGGCTCCGTTTGCAGCTTCTGCCTGGCCTGCCTGTGATCTCCATCCCTCCACCCCGCCCACAGTGCACCCGCTGGCCCCTGGTCTCCTGCTGGACCAGCATGTGTAGCTCACTCATCCTTATAGGTTTGAACCCTTCAAGGTTTGAACTCGTCAACAGATTACTCTTAGAGAAGTCCCACCATCTCTTCCCTGACCTTGTACTCTGGATCTATCCTGCCCTGTCCTGATTCTGCCTACCTGGCCCCGCCTCTGTTTGTGTGTGACACCTACCCAGAATGCTGCCTTTCATGCCACAAATGTCCAGTCTGAGCCCTGGGGATGCAGAAATGAGTGGAACTGACACCTGCCCTGCCCCCACTGGACAGCATGAAGGTCACTGCCCATTATCCTCAAGGCTGGGATGGTTCCTGACCAACTGGATACCAACCTCTCTCTGAAGGAAATACCAAGACAAGGATTTTTGTCCACAAAAGGTCAAAGTGCTTACAAAACATGGAACACTATTAAATATAGTTCTTACTAGCCACAGGTTTGCTTTTCATGAGCCCACCCAATGCTCCGTGCCTCTGGCTGACCTCCACAGAGATGCAGCAGCTCACACCAGGCCCTGTGCCGAATCACTGAGGCACAACTCGACTCAGCTCACTCACCCTTACAGCACACTCCTATGAAGGAGGCGCCATTGTTTCCCCCACTTCACGAGAGACGGTTAAACTGCCGAGGAAGTTCACACAGCTGAGAAGTACGCAGTGAGGGTGGCACTCAGGTATCCGGCTGCAGGGTCTGAGCTCCTGCCTACTCCACACACTGTCACCCAGAAGTGCAGGCTCTAGGAGCTCATAGTAGTGGAGAGGACTTCCTAGACTGCTTCTGCCCACAAACATGCGTGTGACATACATTTAAATAGCTCTTGTTCAAGAGCATGGTGGCCACAACTGTAACCCCAGGTGGAGGATCACATGTTCAAACCCAGTCCAGAAATTTAGCAACTTAGTGAAATTATGTCTCCAAATAAAAACCTTTAAAAGGGTAGGAAATGTAGCTCCATGCAAAGGCCCAGTAACGGTGAATCCAGACCCAATAATGGGAAGATTTATCCAGGCCTGGAGGTGTCACATCCAAGTGACCAGTAGGATTTGCACGAGTGACAACACACAGTTCAGTTGGTACCAACCCAAGCCAGGTGTGGGAGGTTGCTTGCTGAGTGCACACACTCACTCTGACCGTATGGATGTGCTCAGCTCCCTTCTCCAGGTCCCACTGGGGCTCTGCAACCTGTCATCCACCTGGCCGTGGGCCGTTCCCAAGTCCAAGTCAGGCCTCCTGCCAGACACAAAGAAACTGATCCCTGGTTGTTCTCAGAGTTGCCTGGCCTAATCTTCTGTGTTTGTTATGATTCATTTTTGTTTTTTGCTTCACTCTAAAAATGGCAAAATCATTACTTTAATTGGCCTGCAAACAAGAATTAAATATTTACCGAGTTGTAAAAAGTAGTAGATAATAGGCTTCTTCCCTCAAAAAAAAAAAATGTTAATGAACACAGTTTGACTTCTGTTTCATTAATTATGTGCCCAATCATGGCTGCTTTGCAAGCAGTAACGCTATGGAGGCAATATTATGGTAGGACCCAATTTTTTTTTCTTGCAATTAGCTGTATACATTTGCTGACAGACTAACTTATGTATAAATGCTTTTTAAAAGCAAAGGCATTTTGTTTATGGTAATTGTATTCCTTTGCATCCATCCACTGATAAATTTGCATGTTTCTCTGTTTATTTGCCAAAGCCTCTCCCTGCCCTAGGATGATCAAGCATCGGAGTCAGAATAATTTCGAGAGAAGATGAGCACTAGCAGATAATTAAGGGCCCGATGTAAGGCTGGTGGGAATCCCTCCACAAGGCACGGTAAACCTCAAGTCAAACTTTTTACTGCTGCTAAGTGGAAAGTGGAATAAAACCACGACTGAAATTGCTGCTCTGGATTTGCTTGCCTAAGAATCACGTTCTGTAATGAGTAGAGGTCATCACAAATTTCCTAAACTAGCCTGAGAAAGCATCAAACTATACATACTCACTTAGTTTATAAATCCACTACCTTTGGAACACACTGGACTTGGCATAGTACTGGCCCAACACCCACCCAGGGAGGAGTGTGCAATCACCTCGCAGGTGCAAACTGAACCTTTCCTCTGGGCGCTCAAGCCTACACCTCAAGAATAAGTCGCCTCCTTTGTGGAAAGCTGTGATAATCACAGAGCACTGTGATTTCCAGAGTTTAAACTGGCCCTCTTGTCTGTCAGTATCTGCCCACTAAAATCACCAAGAACACACTCAAACTGGGTGTCCCCTGCTGCAACGCCAGAGGAGCCACGTCATGGGAACCAGGGGCATCGGGATCTGTGGGAGCCCAGGGGGAGCTGCAGCTGGCACTGGCAGATGGGCAGGGAGGAAGAAGTGGGCTTTGCTGTGGATTGGTTGCTGTCTGGAGTGGAGGCAGTTCCACAGCTCAGAACTCCAGTCATTCTTATCTAGGAGGTGAGAAGCACAGGTCACAGCCCAAGCTGTCCTTCAGGAAGGGCGGGAGTGCTCTCGGGAGAAGCCAGGCAGCAGCCCTGTTCTCCTCTTGTCCCCTCACACCTGCCAGGCTGCCCACGACCACTGACGCACTGTGCAGCTGTGGTCCCCAAGGGGTCCTCGTGGCCTCTTTGGCAGCAACCAGCTAGGTCCGGCTGTCAGCCACCAGGCCTGCTTTCTGCAACCTCAGTCGGCCTGGCTCAGAGAAGTCTGCGACAGTAGCAGTCAGACCAGAGCCCTGTGGAGAAAACGGAGCACCACAGGGGTGAGGAGACCTCGGTTCTTCAGTGATCTAGAGAGAAGAAAACGGTCACGGACACTGGGCGCAGGACACAGACAGGACTCACCGAGTGCATGGCCTTGTGGCCAGCACCTCCTGCCGTCCTCTTCACTGCTGTTGGCACCTGCACCCACTCTGCAGATGCAGACACTGAGGCCCTGTGAGACAGAATCACTAACCCAAAATTAGCACACAATTGGGCATGTAATTACATAATTTGCTGCATAATTACACAATAAGGTACACAATTATGCACATAATTAACAATCAATCTTGGATTTGACCAGCATTTCTAACTCCAAATCCTCTACTCTGCCCATTATATCAACTTGTCTTGGCTGGTGCCCAAAGAAGCATACAGAGAGAGCTGCAGGGCTTTTGAGCATCCCTGTTGGTTCTTACTCCCACCTTGATGGGTGTCTTAGTTTCGTTTCTCATTGCTTGGATGAAATACCCGATACCCACAAGTTCAAGGAGGAAACATTTATTGTACCTCACAGTTTGTAGTGAGTTCAATCCATAGTCAGCTGGCATCAAAGCAGGGTGGCATGGCAAAGGGGGCTTCAAGACAGAAAAGGGACATCAACAGTTCAGGGCAGGACAAGCAAAAGGTGGCAGCGGCAGCAGCCCTGCCTTCTTTCTGTAGCTTTTTCTTCCATTCAGGCTACAAGCCTATTGATTAGTGCCACCCACACCCAGAGTGGGGCTTCTGTCTTCAGTAAATTCCTTCATAGCGCAGAAGAACTATATTAGTCCAATGAGGAGACTAATCTAGATATCACACTCCCTTAATCCGTACTCATGCTGCTTGGACTCAGCCACCTCTGAAAATCCCCACCTAGGAGCACATGGGGCTTTAAGGGGACCCCTGGACACAAGCCATAACAATGGAGTAGGAAATTGAGCCACAGGTCACAAACCTGGGTCTCCCAGCACCAAGAATGATGGTGGGTGATCCGTCTGACCCCAGAGCCTTCCCTTCCTCCAACCACCCCCGCTGTCCCTTAGAAAAGACAGCCTCCCTCCTGCAGATGCTGGGGAAGCAGCCCAGGCAGCAGGGCCTCTCGATTCAGCCATCCACCCATCATATGCAGGGCCACATTCATAGCAAGAAGTCAGCGTTGGGACCATAGGGGCCAGGGCCCGATGGCTTCAGGAGGGGCCAGAGTTCAGCCTGAAGGGAGAGAAATCTAGGCAAGTCCTGCAGGAGGCATCCTTGAGTGGAAGCACAGGAAAAGAACAGCAACCCCAAGAGAAAAGGAACAGCATGATGTGACTTTTCCTATTGCTGCCATTGTGTGACAAACAGGCTCAGTGAAGGTGTAAAGTTAGCAGGTGGCACAGCTAATCCTCAGAGTCAGGTCTACCTTCTTCAAATGCATGCATGCCCCACAGTGGGCACTCAGCACAGGCAGTCAGCCTGGACTCCACTCTGGCTGGTCAGGGAGGAATGGCAGGAGACGAAGCCCTGATTCCGCCCCTCCATGTCCCGGGACTGAGCCTTCCCTTGGTTTCCCAGTGTTCGCCCTGGAGCATGCCTGAACGGAAACACCCTGCAAAGTGTGTCCATGGGACTCTGTGGTCTGACAGAAACACCAGGGTGAGGGCTGTGGTTTGGATCTCAGATGTGCCCCAAAAGCATCGTGTGTTCAGAGGCAGGGCTTTTGGAAGAGAATTAGATTGCGAGGGCAACAATGGCATCAGCACTGATGAGCTCATAGCTAGACATGTTGCTAAGCAGTGGTCCCCACTGGGGAAGCAGTCACTGGGGGTGCACCGTGGAGGATGTACCTTGCCCGCAAGCCTGTCTTCTTGCTCTATTCCCTTCCCTCTGCTTCCAAGTTATCACAAACTCAGCAGCTTTGCTCTAACATACCCTTCCATCATAATGTTTCTAGCCTTGGAGCCAGCTGACTGTCAACTGAAACCTCAGAAATCGTGAGCAAAATAAATCTTCCTTCTTTAAATTGTGAATGTCAGATATTTTGTTCCAGAGACAGGAAGCTGACAGCTGAGCAGACAGCCCCCACCTCCAAGCAGCCCCGATGGGCCACGCCCTCCTGTCAGGTTCTCTCCTGGATTTACACTGCATTGCACTGATTCCGCTGCCATTTGTGCTAGACCGAATGAAGTACCTATGGGATGGACCACCCCGCACAGGGTCCCCAAGTCGCCTGGGCCCAGCCAGCAGGGCTACCTGAGCTGTCTGCACGTTCATGTTCACACGGGCTCCTCCACAGCCCTGCAGAAGGCTGATGAAATCATGTCTGGCATCTGGCTGTCCCCGGCTCCAGCCCACTCTGCCCATTTCATTGCACCCTGAAGCCCTGCAGACCCCATTCACCCTGCAGGTGATGTGGGGTGCCCGTCCACAAGGAAATTCACATGGAATCGTTGGGGGGCTGAAGACATTGTGATCTGAATGAATGACCCTCTACCCGCAGGACCCAGCCCAGAAGAGAAGCAGCCCTGGGCATACAGCCACTCCCAAACTAGGGTCCACCTCAGCTCCAAACTAGACTGTGGGTGGCCTTTATCCTACAGTTAAAGGCATCTGTGGGCAGAGACAGAGCTCAGTGGTAAACCACTTGCTGAAATGTGTAGGAGCCTGGTTTTATCTTCATCCATAAAAAAGGAGGCGGCAAAGAAGGAAGGGGAAGAGGAGAAGGAAGTAGAGGAGGGAAAAGAGGAAGAGGAAGAAGAGGAGGAGGATGAGGAAGAGAAAGAGGGGAGGAAGAGAGGAGCTGTTTCCATTCGGGCTGGGAATATAACTCAGTGGCAAAGCGCTTACCTAGAACCTTCAAGTCCTTGGGTTCCATTCCTATCACTGCAGAAGCAAAAAGAAACAACACAGCAGGCAGGGCTCTTGGGGACTCAGAAGCCAGCTGCCCCACCAGCTCTCAAACAGGTAAACGCATCTGCTGCCTTTCCCAAGCCCGCCACTCTGACCTCTGCCAAGGCCCTAACGGCCAGCACCCCAGGACCTCATCTCAGCTTCAGATGGCGTCTGGAAAGCACATCAAGATCCAGGCACTAGAACGAAGGTCCTGTGAGAGAGTCCCAAATCTCCCCTGCTGATCAGACCTGCCCGGATACCCAGCAGGGAGGCCTCTGTGACACGGAGCCGTCCTGCCCCGCGTCTGCCAGCAGCGCGACCACTCTCACTCAACACTGCTGGACACAGGTCCAGCTCAGTTCTTCCCCAACTCCCATTCAGACTGAATTTAATCTTGTAATTCCATTTTCTGATAAGACATTACTGACTTGGGTAAAAGACCAAGGTCAAACCAGAACCCTGTCCCTGTTGTGAGAAGTCAGTTTTGTGGTTTCTGTTTGTGTGCTTGCTTTGCTGAGTTTGGTTAGGTTTTGAGCCACTGTGCTGCAACTCTGACCAGGCAGCTGGCAACTGTGAAACACAAGGAGGAAGATGTGAACTTTGCCTTCTTTCCAAACAACCAGAGGCATAAATCTCGATAGGATAACGTGGAGCAGATAACAGGACAAGAACAACAAGGGACTGTTCTGCTCAGATCTCAGCAATAATGCTCTTCTGGCCTAAGGCCTGGATTTAACAAATTGCTTTTGTAAACTCATCCTTAAACAAGGCCAGACCTGTTATTGTTTCACCCATGCTACCCACCAGGGGACACACACACACACACAACTGGACCAGTTGTGCACACATGACTTAAACCACGAAATCCAGTGGCTAGCCGATGGTCTGTCACTGTTTCTTGTTTTTTTCTTTTTCAGTCTTTACACTTATTAGCACATGTTTGTGGTATAACGATTACATTCATCTCGGAGAGTTGGTAGATGTACATAACATACCTCAACTGTTTGTCTCTTCCCCATCCCCCCCAACTCTCTCCTTCTCTTGATCTCCTTCCTATGTCCAAAAGATCAATCTCCCTATTTCCTATTATATTTTATTTTATTTTTAGGTTTCTCATATAAGAGAAACCATGCAATATTTAAGCTTGTGTGTCTTAGTTATTTCACTTAACATTATGGTCTCAAGATGCATCTATTTGCCTACAAATGACTCAAATTTATGGCAGAGTAGTACTCCATTGTGTGCAAATACATTTTCTTTATCCATCCATCTGTTGACGGACATATAGACCACTTATAAGATTTAGCTATTACAAATTGTGCTGCTATAAACACAGGAATGTGTGTTTCTTTGTAATATGACGTTTTTAAATCTTTGATAAGATATCAAGAAAGGAAATAACTGTGTGAAGTAGAATTTCTAGCTACAGTTTTTTGAGAAATCTCAAAAGTTGACTTCCATAGTGGTTATACTAGTTTATCCTCCCATCAACAGTTTAGAAGGGTTCCTTTTCCCTTGCAGCCTCTCCAGCATTTGTTATTTGATTTCTTGATATGGCCGTTCTTTCTCAGAGTCGTTTTAATTTTTATTTCTCTAATGGCCAGTGATGTCGTGCATTTCTTCATATATTTATTGGCTGTTTGTATATCTTTGTAGTATCTATTTATTTTACTCATTTTTTGATTGGGTCTTTTATTTTGGGACATCTAATTTTCAAAGCCTTTTATGTATTCATATTAATCGTCTGTCTGAGAAATAGCTGACAAAATTTTTTTCCCATTCTTTAGGTCATTTTTTCACTCTGTTGGTTGTTTCTTTTGCTTTGCAGAAGTTTTTTTAATATGATTCATTTGTTGATTCTCAGCACTATTTTCTGCATAACTGGGATTTTGTTCAGAAAGCCTTGTGTATGCCTATGACTTTAAGAATTTTACCTATCTTGTCTTCCAGCAGATTAACTATTTCTGATTTAACATTTTTGATCCATTTTTATTTTAGTTTACTACATGATGACAGCTGGCTGTCATTTTTTACTATTCATTACTGCAAAGCAATGTCACATGTGCTGATTTCATATTTACTTCCTCTTCAGCAGGAAAAGCGACTGAGGTGCCACTTTACTGGGTAATCTTTAACCGCACGTGGTCTCTAGCTCTGGACCTTTACTTCTGAGCTTGGATTGTGGGTGCATCCACAGCCAGCTCCTAAAGTCTGAGTGTTCACCAGCAGTGTTCACCCCTCTAGGGTCTCTGTAGTCTCTGGCAGGGCGCACAATTCCTGCCCATTCCCAGGCCAGTCTTGCTGTTTTTTTGGCTCTCTACCTTCTCCATGTGTGTCTCTTGCCTAGATTTTTCTTGCCCGCTTTCCCCCTTCAAGAAGATATTTCGTGGTGGCAGTGGAAGCACCACCATGGAGTCCAGCGAATGTAACCATCCTAAACTTGCACTTTGGTCTTAGATATTGTTATGGTTTGTGTTTAAATGTCCCTTCAAAGCCTCATGCAGTCATGGGGGTGTGGACTTTTAGAAGGCAGTTGGTCTAGCATTTGTGATTGGTTCATTGTCTAGCACTGTGTATGGGGTTTACTATGTCCCCCCAAGTCCTCACATACTTTTGATGGGGCTAAGTCTGATGCTTGTGATCAGTTTGTTGTCTAGCGCCAGGATTGATGATGTCAGTGCTGTACCCGCCCAGGGGTGGAGCTGACATACAGTGTAATGGAAGGTGGGTCTTCCTCTTGTTCGCTTCCTCTCTCCCTCTCTCTCTCTTGCCAGCACGGCTTGCAGCTTGCAGCTTGCAGCCACCATGAACAGCAGGCCTGCCATGCCACGCTATCTTAGAGCCAACTTATGGACTGAAACTCCCGAGAAACTGTAAGAATCAACCTTTCCTTCCCTAACTTTGGGCGTCAGGTATTTTGTCTCGGCAACGAGTGTAAAGTAACTAAGACACACTGGGATTGGTGGTGTGAGTGTTGCACCACCCAGGAGAGGGCAGCTGGCCTAAAATGTAAGGGGGAAGGAAGTGTGCTTTTCCCTGTTGCCCTTTGTTGTCCTTGTCGCTTCCAGCTGCCATGAGTAGGTGCCCCTCAGCCACACCACTCTGCCTTAGATGCAGCTGAGTATGAACTGCAACCTCCAAAAACTGTAAGCTAAATAAACCTTTCTTTCCTTCATTTTGAGTGTCAAGTATTTTGTCTCAGCAATGAGAGAAAAGTAACCAAGACAGGTCTATTCATTGAGTCCTGGAGGCTCCTCACCCACGGCTCATAAAAACAAGAGAAACACACAGAAAGGCACATACATAGGCTCACAGACACGCCAAACACGCACATAG
This sequence comes from Dasyprocta punctata, assembly GCA_004363535.1. NCBI lineage: Eukaryota > Metazoa > Chordata > Mammalia > Rodentia > Dasyproctidae > Dasyprocta > Dasyprocta punctata. The sequence continues at coordinate 45,998 of RJWM01002671.1, forward strand.
AGAGTAACCCCACACTGAGACAAAGAAGGCACACACAGGTGCATGCAATGGACCCACACAGACACAGATACACTCTTAGTCACAAATATCTGCAGACATACACAGAGAAACACTAATACATTCCAGGGCACCACTGCACAATATTCAGGTGGAGCACTTTCAACTCACCTAAAGAATTCTTCACAGTGAGTTGAGGGTGTTATGAACTTAAATGTTCATGCAACTTGCCTTCACTATAAAACTAAACAGGAGTAGGAATGAGGAAAACAGGAATGTAATACGTATGGAATTGTAGAATTCAATATGTTTCTTGAAAAAATACAATTTATCTGAAATGATAAAATTGAAATTATGCTTAGATATAAATTTAACAAACATGCAATATTAGTAAACTGAAAACTATAAAATACTGATGAAAGAAATCAAAAAAGTCTTAAAAATTTGAGACAGACTATTTTCATAGTAAAAAATGTCAATAGTTCTCATTTTTTCTGTACACTTACTAGCAATTCCATCAAAATCCCCACAAGATTCTTTTGAAGAAATAAATTCTTGTTCTGAAATGCATATACAGAAAGAGGAAAAAATAAAGTAGGAGAAATTAATCTTCCTATGCAGCCACAGAAATTAAGATTGTGATGCATTGGAAGAAGAATGTGCACATTGGTCATTAAAACAGAATAAATAACCTAGCAATGCACTCATTCAAACAGACTCATGGGAAATTTTTACAGAGCTGCAAACCAGTTCAAGGGAAGGAGGAAAATCCTTCTAACAAATGGTACTAAGTTATTTGGATCTGCAGAGTACCCCACTGCCACCAAAAAAAAAAAAAAAAAAAAAAAGAAAGAACCCCAACCTAAATCTCACACCATATTTAAAAATTAACACAAAGTTAATTTAAATGTAAAATAATAAACCTTAAAACTTTTAGGGGAAAATAGAGGCAAAAACTCTCAGAACCTCATACAAAGCAAAAATTCTTAAAAACACCAAAAGCACAGTCCACAAAAGGGAAAATAATCAATAAATCGCATTCACCAAAATATAAAACTTTTGCTCCCTGAAATACTCTGTTAAAAGGATGAAAGCACAACCTCCAGACTGGCAGAAGTATTTACAAACCACGTATCCCACAAAGAACTTCCACTTAGAATACAGAGGAAACCCCCCAAAGTCCAGCAATAAAAATATTTAAAAAACAATTTTAAAATGATGGAGCAGGGAGAACAATGGCCACAGTACCAAACGAGCCACGTCTAGGAGCCAGCTCCATGTGTTGCTCTCCAGTGAACTGGGAATAACTAGATCCAAGCCTCTCCCCATGAGTCAGTGCCATTCACAGACCGTGGTTAGAGAGAACAACGGCTGCAGCAGCAGACAAGTCCAGTCTGGGAACCAGCGCTGCTTTGGCTCTGAGTGGGAGGTGACTGAGCCAGGCCTCACCTCCACCTTCCTGGTGCAGTGGGAAACTCGAGGCTGAGCCCACGGTGCCACTCGTCTATGGACTGCTCTGCCAACAGATGTTTTCTGAGAATCTACTGTGTGTCAACAGGTTCCCCTTATGGAGCTCATCTTAGAAAGGAGACAGAGAAGAATTAAACACAGAGTAAATAGCATGTGGTATTCCTGAAGATAACACCTGCTAGTGGGAAATTAAAGGTCAGCTGTGGACCAAAAATATTAAATGGAAAATTCCAGAAATAAATAATTCATAAGTTTTAAACTGTACACTGTTCTGAGTGGCATAATTAAATCTCACATGAACTCACTCTGTCCCCCCAGATCAGGAATCATCCTTTTGTCCAGTGTAGCCACAGGCTGGGGAAAGAGTAACGATGCCGGCAATCTGGACGTGTGAAAGAGAAACTCTAAAGTGCTTCCTTTAAGTGAAAAGATGGAAGTACAATAAGATATCTAGAGCAAGAGGAGAGAACAGATTCCTATACTTCAATTTACAGTCTATTGTTCTAATTGTTCTACTTTATTATTAGTTATTGTCATCTTTTAATTTATAAATTAAATCATAATTTAAGCTTTGTCATAGGTATCCACATGTAGAAAAAACACAGTACATGTGGGATTCAGCATACCTACTATTTAGGCAACCACTGGGGATCCTGGAATGTAGCCCCACGTACTGGGGACCCCTTCAGTGGGTTCCGGTCTCCTGCCAGGTGTTACAGTGTGTGGCAAAAAGAAAGGGCAAGAGACAAAGTGGTGATGCAATGGGGACCCGGGTGACCAGTTGTCCGTGGGGAATAAAAGGCCACGAGGTGGCTGGAGTCTTGGTATTTAATGGTCACATTTGCATTGAGGGAAACAGTGCAGCTGGACGTGCGAGACAAGTGGCGAGGCAGGCAAGGCTTGTGACAGAGGGAACAAAGCGTTCTTGAAAATGCAACAGCCAGATTCAGGTTGTGGTTAACTAGTAATCTGCTTAGTAGCCAATTCTGGGAGGGAATTTTCTCTGGAGTCGCACAGGCCTCAGTGGAAGCATTGTCTCATATCTTAGTCCCATGGTCTCATGGTCTGCCTCTCTATACTCAACTGTGGGCATTGGCAAAAAGCAACTCTAGCCTGATGCCACCTGCTTGCTACCATGAAGACACGTACACAGTCTCGGCCAGACTCACTAATTAAACTGGAAGCCATCTCTATACGAGAAATCGCCTCTACATGGCCTGTGCTGCTTCTAGTGAGCAGGATCACATTTGGGCCTGGGGGAGGGTGTCATGCTGGGTCCTCTACACCCATGGAAAAGCAGAGTTACTGCTCCTAAGCCTACAGCCAAGGCAAATCCATTTCTCTCTCTGAGCTCAGTGAGGGGGAGGCTCTGCTCCCGACTTAGAGCAGCCAAGAACACAAGCCAATGTCCTCAACTCCTGGACAAAGAACTTTCCTCTTGAGAGGAAGTAGACAGGCAAATGTAGTAAAAAAATGGAGTCTCCATTCTTCCTACTCTGTCCCACTGGTGGAATTGAGGCTCAACTCTGGATGCATACACTGAGAAAGCTGGAACCTGATGGCAGTTCTCCAGTTCCTGCGATGGCACTCAGAGAGAGGCTGAGATTAGACCTATCCCCAGCTCCAGGACCCTATCTCAGAGAGTCAGCCTGGAGGGCTGGGCATGGGGCAGCCCAGGAGAAGCAGGCCTTAAACCAACAACTCATAAATCTCTTCCCAAAGGAACTGACTTCATTTGGAACAGGGGAGAGAGAAGTTCAAGCTTAAGGGTAGACATTCTAAGGAATAGTGGACGTTTTGGTGAAAGAAACTGGGAAGAGAATCAGGGGTTTAATGAAAATACAGCCTAGATTGTAGGCTGACTGGATTGCAGTAGAGGACTGAGGAAAACAGCTGAGAGTAGCACTCCAGGGATCAGAACAAATTACCAAATACAGATCTTAAGCTATCTCTTAAAAGAGCACTGATTTTATTGGTTTTACTTGAAGAACAATTTATTCTTCAAAGCTCTATTTCAAAGGAAGATGCATAGATGGCCAAAAAACACAAGAAAAAATGGTTAAGGTCCTTAAGGAAACACAAAGAATACAATGACACACCATTTCACAGCCATTAGGACAGCTGTAATGAAATAAATAACAGGTGTGACAAGGATGCAAAGAAATTTGAACATCCCAGTACTGCCCAATGTTGCAAGGGTGCAGCCACTTCGGGAAATACTGGGGAACCACGGAGATATCCTGTGGACCAGAAATGCCACTCCTAGTCAAACACCCCCAAAATGAAAACATGATCACACAAAAACCTGCAGTGAATGTCCGTAGTGATGTCATCCATAGTAGCCAAAAAGAGTCAATTACGCAAATGTTCATCAATTGACAAATGCATAAATGAGATGTGGTATATCCTTGCCATGTGATGCTTTTCGGCCATATAAAGAAATGTATCGTGGATACATTGAAACATGCTATATCGTGGATAATCTTGAAAACATGTTGAATGAAAGAAAAGCTACAGAAGGTTATATATTGTATGCTTCCATTTGTAAGAAATGCCCAAAATAGGGAAATCTGGAAAGACAGAAAGTAGATTAGTGGTTGCTCAGGTCTAAGGGACAGGTACAGGGGGTTGGGAAGGTGACAGCTGAAAGGAATAAGAGTTTCTTTTTGTGGTCATGGTAATGTTCCAAAATTAGTTGTGGTGATGCTTTGCATATATCTGAATTCACTTTTTAAAAAACACATTGAATTGAACACTAAATGGGTAAAATGTAGTAAATAAATTATATCTAAATAAAGTTATTAAAAAGAAAGTCTCAAGTTCTTTTCATAAGTATATACATGTAAAACTGTCACATTCTTTATAACTGCATAGCATTCCACAGCACAGACGTGCTATGATTTTACCAATTACCTAAGGATAGATCTTCATTTTGTTTCTAACTCTACACTTTCACTAGCAATGATGTAACAAATGCTGGCAATACACCCTTGTGTTCATATGTAGATATTTTGGGAGGCTATCTTCCTAGATCTTATAGTCCATAGAAGAGTAGAGTAGTTGGCAAAGATTTTAAAAACTAAATTTATAATTGTCTTATTAAAACAACCTGACAGCCTTGTGTAATGTCATGGTTATCCTGACTCAACACTTCATGGAACACTCAGTCATGCGTTCACTCATTCATTCTCACAGCCTTAGCTTTAGGCTGGGCTAGGGATCTATCTCAGGCAAGGCAGCAGGCGCCCTGAGGAAAGTGCAAAGACAACTTGCAACGCTCTTTCCAGTACGATTTGCACCTGGCCCAGTTTCCTGAGGCTCCTCTGCCCTCCACGTCCGCACTGAGCCTCTGCCCAACAGCCATATTCAGTCTTCCTACCTGTAAGGAATGTAAGTATAACCATGGTGATGTACACTCAATAACAAAAAAGAAAGAACACAAAATAAACAACAAAAACAAGAAAATACTAACATCCATCAAGAATAGGCTATATTCAACAAGATTAAACTCCAAGTTGTAACAGGATGCGAAGTCAGTCTCAGAGAATTCAGACTGTGTAGTGTACTGTAGAAGGGTGGCTTCTTCCATGGAAAAGGATCAATAGACCAGGAAGTAACTGTACCATGTGCAGCACAGACACCAACTCCACCAGGGAGGTTGTGCATTGGAGGAGGATAGCTAGGCCTTCCAAGGTGTGGGCAAGACCTGCCTCCAGGTCTGGAAGACATGACAATAATTCACTTAGCTTGCTTGGAGTTATACATCACAGTGAAGAGTTCCACAAAAATAAACAAAGCATGCATAATTTTTATGTCTTTATGCACAAGCTCTGTATAATGCCAAGGAAGCAGATGGCCAGAGATAGCAGACCTGCTGAGTTGAGGAGTGGACACATCTCCCACACTGTCACATGATGAACTGAGGTGTGGCCAGACTGCTACGTGTGTCCTGGCAGGAGCATTTCCTGGATTTGTACAGAATGCCTCTGCAGGGACGTCAGAGATCCTGCTAGCATGGTTGCCTCTGAAAGGGAAGCGAGAAGGCACAAAGGCGGGGGTGGGGAGGACCCACTTTTCAGTGCATCTTTTGTATCTTTTAAATTTGTACCACGTGTATGCGCAAAAGAATAAGGAAATTAAGTAACTAAAACTTTAAATGGCTCCCTCATTGCCTTCATAGTTGAAATGAGTTTCCAAAACATGACAGTCCCTTCAAGGTCTGGCTTCTACTCCACCCCAGCTGTTCCCCAGCACCTTGTTTGTTCTGCTCCCAGGCCGGGACGCTCCACCAACTCCAGCTCCTGAGCTTTGCCTTCTGAACACACCATCCATTGCCTCAGTCGTGGATAAGCACACACTAAGAACATACTCATAGGAATAACCAGCAGTGCACCACACTGCTGAACAACCCCCAGGGCCAGCAATTAAGCAGCTCTGGGACCGTCCCTGGAAGGGGAACACCCTGTCTTGCCTGTTTGTAGCGAGCTCAAGCTACACAGCATCTGCATACTCATCACTGCTGCTCCTTCTGAACTTGCTAAAAGATCACAAGGGCTCCCCAGAGAGGCTAAATGGTCTGCCCAAAGTCCCCAGCTTGTAAGTGATGGAGCAGGGACTCAGATCCAAACCCCAGCCTTTGTCCTCATGTGTCCCAATCTTTTTCCTTGTTACTGGGACAAAAGACCTGACACCACAATTAGAAGAAGGAGAGGTTTATTTTGGCTCACATTTGCTCAAGTTTTGGTCTGTGGTTGGAAGGTTCAGTCAGAACAAGCATGGGCAGGCCCATCAAGGAGGAAAGCTGCTCTAGCAGTGGCGAACAGGAAGCAGACAGTGAGGGGAGGCGTGGAAGAGGGAGACACGATAGGCCCCTCCGGTCACACCCCCAGGGCCCCACCCCCAGCCAGCCCCACCTCCTGACAACGCCTCTCGCTCTGAACTCATCCTGGGATTAATCCACGATGAGCACAGCGCCCCCAGATCCATCACCTTCAAAATGTCCTACTTCTAGACATATTATGCCTTTGGGGGAACATTCTAGGTCAACAGCGGTGTACCTATGGCACATGTATATTAAGTTTTAAGACAAAGGATGTTAATGCATGAGTTGTTTTTTCTAAACTAAAACTTCAGGATTCAAGTTTAATTGCAGTGTTGGCACTTTGAGATAAATAAGTAGGTTTGGGGTTTCATTTTGGGCTTTATCTCTAAGTGCTTCATCATCACTGTTCTAGATGTAAACCCTAACACCACACTATGTTAGAACAGGCTTCTTAGGCCCATTGAAGAAGGAACTGAATAATTCCCAGCTGCTTTTCTTGGGTTCCCTGGATCCTCTTCACCCTATATTCAACTTTAAATCCTCTTTCAAAACATCTCTGCATATCTTTTATCACTTGGACTGACAGATTTCGAGCTCCTTGTCTCTATTATGCCAAACTTGTAAAGATTTTCCCTAGAGATTTTCTGCTAAAAATGCCAAAGATTGGAGGGAGTAGTGAGGAATTCACTAATGAAACTATTAATATGCTATTTTATATATTTTTGTTGCTGTCCTTTGCTATGGCTTTCTGGTAGAATTTTCTAACTTCCAGTATTCAGCCATAAAAAACAAAATTCTCTGTCTGTTCCTTACTAGGAATACACCATCTACCAGATACACTCTAGGTCACGACCCCTGCCTTTTTGAGTAGCCTCTGCGACCTGTTAGAAAACCATAAATTACAAAGCAGTGAGTGGCATCTGGGGCAGGCACCAGTGACCAATCAGCATGCAAAGACTCCGTGGCCTAATGAAGGACCCAAGGCTGCCTTCTCAGTCAGGCCCTGTTCACTCCTGCCTTCTTCTAATTTTAAGTATCCCATGATAAACATGTCACTGTAGTTTTAATTTGCATTTCTCTAATTACCAACAACACTGAACACATATTCATGTCCTTACCATTTATGTATCCTCTTTCAGGAAAGGTCTGCTGAAAGTTTTGTACCATTTTTATTGCTTTGTTTGTGCTCTTATCATTGAATGTTGAAAGTCCTTTATCTTTTATGAATAAAAGGCCTGCATCAGATATAGTATTTGCAAACATTTTATCCCAATCTGTGTCTTGTCTTTTCATTCTCTTGACAATACTGTTCAAAGAGCAGAAATTCTTATCTATATGAAGGTCAATTTGTTAATCTCTTTTCTGTATCATGCTTTTGGTGTACCATCTAAAACACCTTTGTCTAAACTGAGACAATAAAGATTCTCTAATTTTCTCCTGTATTCTTTCTATACGATTTAGGTTTGAATTTTACATTTAGGTCTGTAATCAATTTAGGGTAATTTTTACACATTTTATAATTCTTACATGTGATGGATAGGTCAAAGTTCCTTTTTTTCATACAGGTATCCAAATGTTCCTGGATCATTTGTGAAAAGACTATCCTTTCTCCAAAACATCTTTTTTTTTTTTTTTTTTTTTTTTTTTTTTTTTTTTTTTTTTTTTTTTTTTTTTTTTTTTTTTTTTTTTTTTTTTTTTTTTTTTTTTTTTTTTTTTTTGCTATGGTCAAAATCAGTTGTTCTACTTCTTTATTTATTTACCCTGTTTCATTGATCTATTCATCTATGTCTACTGGGCTTTTTTAATTAGAGTTTTACAACATCTTAAAATTATAGGACTTTTTATTTTATTGTATATCAAAGGTTTTGGTTTTTTGTTTTTTGTTTTTTTTTTTTTTGCAATACTAGATAATTTGAATTGAGGAATTTTAAATTTAAGAATTAGTATGTCATTTTCCACATTAAAAAAAAGAATTCTGCTAATGATTTGTTTGGGATTGTGTGGAATCAAAAGGTCTTTGTGAAAAGAACTGGTTTTAAGAATATTGAGTCCTACCAAGTGTGGTGAATACCTGCAATCACAGCTACTCAGGAGGCTGAGGCAGAGGCTCATTTGAGCCCACGAATTCAAGTCCATCATATGCAAGATAGCAAAACTCCAATCTGGAGAAAGGAAAATAAAAGAATATCAAGCCTCACAACCCATAAACATGACATATCCCACCAAATATTTAGGCTATTTTTATTTCTTTCACCAATGTCTGGTAATAATTAATCTATACAAGTTTTGCATATGTATTGTCTTACTTTTCTTGCATTCTATATGCTTTTTATATGATTGCAAGTGATATGGTTTTTACATTTCAATTTCTAATTATTTTTATTATAAACAAATATAGTTGATTTTGTATGTTGTTCTTATATCTTGCAACCTTGCTAAACTCTATTAGCAAAAAAAAGTAGCTTTCTTATCAGTTCCATTGTCTAGTATACCTAGATGAAAAGATATAAAATGCCCTATTTCTTCCTTTGCAGTCTGCATACCACTTATTCATTTTTCATGTCTTATTAATCTGGCTAGAATTTCCAATATACCATTAAAAGGAAATAATGAGAGTGGGCATCAATGTCTTTTGTTTGACCTTTGAGAGAAAGATTTTAGACTTTCAATGTTAAATATGGTCACCTGTAAGTTTTGAGTAGATGCCTTTTATCAGTTTTAGAAGTTCCTCTTTTATTCCTAATGGACCAAGAACTTTTATCAGGAATGGCAATTGAATCAAATGCTTTTTTGGCATACTTTAAAATGGTCATGCAAAGCCGGGCGTGGTGGCGCACGCCTTTAATCCCAGCACTCGGGAGGCTGAGGAAGGAGGAGCGTTGTGAGTTCGAGGCCGGCTTGGGCTACAACGCGGCGCAAGGCCGACCTGAGCTACATAGTGCGACCCTGCCTCAAAAACCCAGGGCCGGGATTTTGGCTCAGTGGCTTAAGCGCCTGCCCTGGCAGGCGCAAGGCTGTGAGTTCAATCTCCGGTGCCGCAAAAAAAAAAATAAAATAAAATAAAATAAAATAAAATGGTCATGCAGTTACACTTTTTAATCTTAACAATGTAGTGAAAAGCAGTGTTTGATTTTCAAGCATTAAATTTGGATTCCTCATATAAATCATGCATGATAATAATGTTCATTCTTTCAATATATTGTTGAAATCAGTTTGTTAAAATCTTTTCAGAATACTTTTACTTTTCTCACAAGGAATATTAGTCAGTCATTTTCTTTTCTTATAGAGCCTTTGCCTACTTCTGTATTAATCCTGACCTTAGTATATGAGTTGGAAAATACTCCCCCTTATTGTATTTTCCAGAAAGAATTTGTAAACTTGATATTACTTTCCTCTTAAATGTTCAGAATTGACTAATAAAGCCTTCTGCACCTGGAGTTTTCATTTTGCAAAGATTTTTGACTAAAATTTAATTTTTTAATGCATGCACAGGACTGTTGAGGTTATCTATTTCCTCTTCAATGATCTTTAAAAATTTTTGTTTTTCTGGCCTCCCGAGGTTATAAAGGTTCCCAGAAGAAGGACCAAGTCTGTCAGAGCCAAGTCACCTACTTAGGGCTACTCATTTCTCAGGGCAAAAGGTACTAAGTCCAGAAAGGAAATACCGAAAACAGCCATGAGACCAATCAGATTCCAAGGGTGTACTTGAAAGAAGGATCTCACTAAAAAGGAGCTGCAGACAAGAATTCGTGTTTCTCTTTTGAATGCTCCTTACTCACCAAGTAGCTATCGATCATCTCTCTCTTACCTCTGTTTGCCACCTTCAAATAAATTGTCTTCTCTTGGTTAAAAAAAAAAAAAGAATTTTTTCTGCCAGCAGGGGACAGCCAGACCCCAGCCCCTTCTGGTGCGTGGGCTGGCAAACAAGAAGAGCCAATCCATACCATAAGCAACCAGCTGATCCGGAGAAATACAGTCTGTGATCATAGCTATTCAGGTGAAATGCAATTTGATGCTTGTGGTGTTTTGGTGTTTCACTGACCTTGCAGCTCTAGGGCCAGTGGTCTGATCATCTATTCAAAGGATGGCGGTACATAGTGTGGTATCTAGGGGGATCTCCTTCTCAAGGTGGTGGACACTGTTCATTCCCTATTATCTTGTTTTGAAGTCCTGCATCATTTTCATTGGTTTGATGGGTTGGGTTTTATTCTGTTCTGTTTTGTTTGATTTTGTTATATCTGATGGCATGAGCAGCTATTTCAAAGATAGTAAGATATATTATGGTAGCCATTTTGGATTTACTATTGTCTTGTTTTGAAGTCCTGTATTGCATTCATTGTTTTGTTTTTATTAGTTCTGTTCTGTTCTGTTCTGTTTGATTTTCGCTATGTCTGAAGATATCTGCAGCTATATTGAAGATAACAAGAGGCATTATGGTAACTACTGTTGATTTTGCATTGTTTTGAAGTCCTACGTCACTTACTCTGGTTTCTTTTGATTGATTTTATTTTATTTTATTTTCCTTGGTTTTATCCTCTTGTAAATAAATGAATAAATAAATAAATAAAACAAAGAAGTATCTATAGTTTACCCTTTTGCCTGTAACTTCTAAACACTCACTAAAGGTCATAACTGGCCTTGAGCAACAGCTGTAGAACTCTGGAGACCCTGCTGCTGTCTACATTCAGCACCCAGAGGGCCCCTCCCTGCTATATATGTGTGTGACTGCAGAAATAACTAACCAAAGCTTGCTTAAGTTCATGAGCAAGTTCAAATATGGAGATCTAGCTAGAAATGGCAGCAGCAAAGAGAAAATAAACTGAACTTGTTAGATAGGGAACTGGAAGCTGGGCATGGAGGCACACACCTGTAATCCCAGCACTCCAGAAGCTAAAGCAGGAGAATCCCCTCAAATTTCAGGTCAGCCTGGAGTACATGGTGAATTTAAGGCCAGCCTAAATTATATAGTGAGACCCTGTCTCACCAAAAAAAAAAAAAAGAAGAAGAAAAAGAAATGAAATGAAATGGGAAGATTTTTGGTTGTTATTGTTTGGACCTGGAGTGCATCCCAAAGGCCCGTGTGTTAAAGGCTTAGTCACACTATTGGGAGGTGCTGGTACATTTAGGAGGTGAGGCATGTGGCAAGAAATTAGATCACTGAGAACAAGGCCTCAAAGGATATACTGGGACCCTGACCAGTTCCTGCATCTCTCTGTATCTCTCTCTTGGTTTGGGTATTTTTGGAGTTTGTTTTTGCTTTCTGGCTACCATGAGGCAAACAGCCTTCTCTGCCATGCACTTCCACCATGATGCGCCGCCTTGCCACAGGCTCAAAGCGATGGGACCAAGTGACCACGGACTGAAACCTCTGAAACTGAGTCTAAATAAATCTTTCCACCTTTAAAAAAAAAAAAAGAATTTTTAAAATCACACAAGGTGGCACACGCCTATAATCTCAGCACTTGAAAGGAGGCTAAGGCAGGGTGATTGCCATGATGTTGAGGCCAGCCTTGACTACAAAGTGAGTTCAAGGCCAGACTGAACTGCACAGTGAAACCCTGTCACACACACACACACACACACACACACACACACACAAAATGTGTCTTTGAAAGGATATGTTTATCTCATTGAAGTTGCTGAATATAGTGAGATAAAATTATTTGTAATGATTTCTCATAATTTTTTAAGTGTGAATGGGGTTGTGTGATACCACCTAGCCCAGCATAGTTATACTATCTTTGTCAGAGTGAAAGCTACAGAGACAGCCAGGTCGCTCAGTCACAGGCTGAGTGCTGGTGTGCCTATCCAGCAGCTCCTGGGCAGATGCTGTCAGCGGAAAAGGGCGTCTGGTTTCACTGAGGAATAGGGAAGGCCTCACACTGTCTGAAGCTGATATCCTCAAATGTCAAGTCAAACACACCCTTTAAGACTCACTTATAACTTAACGACAAGGAGAAAATATGGAAAGCAGATAGATGAGAATATCTGGTAATTACAGTCCTCACAGTGCATCACTAAATTAGGACCTCGGTGGTACCCTCCTATGAGCTCAAGACAATCTTGGAAACCCCAGGATATAGGGTTATTGGGCCCTAAGAGCTATGGATCTGGCTTTGAATAGATTATCCAGGCCTGAACAGTCTGAAACCTGCTTATTCACAGTTCCTCCTGCAAGGCTTAAAACACATCCCACGGCATCATGCTTAGACATCTGCAAGCTGTTCTATATAAAAAGGGTACTCAACAGTTCGACCTTACATCCCTAAGAATCAAAAATTTCATTTCCACCATTCTTATGAAGTTTGTGCCACTGTCTGGGTTTTAAATATTTTAACAGTAACAACCATAAATAAATAAGCAACTGGAATCACACAGTTTTGTAAACAGAGTGAAACAAGACATAAGCCCTGCATTGCCACACATCACAATCACAGGCACCACTTCCGAGAGGCAGTGTCAGCCCACAGAGGCTCAGAGGCCAGGCCAGGAAAATGTAGTTTCTCCCCACTTCTCCCCACACCAGCTGACATGTGGTGGGAGCCTAGTCTAAATTCCTCTCTATCTTTGCTTCCCCTTCTCAAAGTGCAGCAATAACTCTTCCCTGCCTACATTGTCAGAGTTCACAGAGACCCACAGGCTGATGTAAGTCTAAGGGAGTGTGACTGCTCTAAAATCTCTTATATTCATTACTGGCCACTCTCATATTTGTTAGGTTAATATACTTAATGCTCACCTCTGAGGAGATAGAGGGACCGATTTACCTCGAACCACCATCTCCCCATGGAAAGGGAGGTAAGGGTCTTTTATAGTGAGGAACAGAGGGGAGGAAGTGCAGAGAGAGAATATGGATCTCAAGACATGCTGGCACTCCCAGCCATCTTCATCCCACTGTTCTCCTTCTTGTGGAAAGGAAATTGGGCTCCTTCCTCCTGGGCCAGGTTGTGCATACTGAATTCCATTACTGCTTTAGGGCAGAGGATAGGAGGGGGTATCGGTTATATATACGGCAAGTGGAAATTTTGAAAATTGGTAATTTCTAATGGAAGTATTTTTTAAATTCAATTTTGCAGTCCCAGTTACAACGTCATACCATTCATGCAGCAGTCTGCAAAAATAGTGAAGTCATTAGACTACACCAAGTCAAATAAAACACTTCCCACTAGAGACCTCTGCCTCTGCCAGTTTTTCTTAGAGATATATCTGGCCCATTCTTCTTGAGAACTCCACCTTTGTACCCTCATCAGCTGCCACAATTGCTGCCAATGTCTATAATTTCACTCGCCATTCCTGACTCGTTTACTTCCAGCCAACTGAACTGTTTCCAGCTAGCCATTGCCTGCACTCAGCCACAGAGACCCTCCCTCTAAAGTCTTCTGCTTACATGGCTGTCCTGGTCAGATGACATCATTTAACACCCACCCAAAATGACTATCAGCAATTTCTTCTGAGTTTCCACATTCTGACTGAGAAAAATTGGACTGTCAGTCCCGATGAATGAGTTGCCATGGTCTTTTCAAAGGTTGCCTTGCCTAGAAATAAGCTGGCTGAGCACTTCTCAAGGACATCAAAAAGGGGAGCACAAAGCCCATCCACCACTGTTACCCAGAAATCTGATAAAAGAAAAGCACCTGATGTTCATAAGAAAATCCAGTCTGATAGACAACCACACCCTCTGGCTAAGAATTATAAAAAAAAAGTGTGGACACTAAAATATAAATGCCCATTCAGATTTTAAAAAAATAAAAACTCTCAAAAGCTTCAACATGAATCAGATGACAACCCTTTCATTGGTCTGACAAGCTCAGACTAGGCCAGACCAGGCTCCCTTCTTCAGCTGGGCCACCAGGAACCCATAGTGCCATCATCAGGGCAGCTAGAACTCTTACCTCTCATCCCTTCTGCCAGGCATAAACTTGCAGTCTGGGAGGACATCTCCTGTGTAAGCCAGTCCCCGTACCACTTCTGGGAAGAGACTCCAAGTTAGAAGCAGCCACCTCCTCTGCACCATCCAGTCAGCCTCTCTCTCATTTAACCCTGCGCTTTCAACTTTTGACTGCTCTCTGAGAGAAAGATGACACCTGCATCAGCCTGAGACAGAAAACCGCAATCCCGAAATTCTAAAAACTCTCCTCCTGGAGTTATGAACTAAGGACTCGCCTCCAGGCCTGGTCATCAACCATGCCACCTCACTGCAACCTCCCACCATTTCTGTCAGATGTCATGGGAAGAATAAACAGGCATCTTAATCACCTTGGACAAGATCACTGTGCTATCAACAATGCAGCCATCACCTTACATTCTGCAGTTCCCAACCCATGCACCCTCTTTGGACTGTTAATTGCCACAGGGATTTGGGAACTCTCCCATTATTTTCATGGAGGCTCTGGCAACAGATTTGGCCACTATGAGACAGCCTGTTTCTCTGTCCCTTCCAGCTCCACAATCCTGTCACTGCCTCCTGGGCCCTGGGATTGGGCCACTGACCACCTGCCTCTGATTGTGAAACTCCATTCTGGGGCACCCCCCACCTGCGTCAAACAGTATCCCATGCCACAAGATACTCAGCTAGAAATTCAACCATACATCCAGAGGTTTCAAAACCTCAAAATGTTTATAGACTGTCAAACTGCTAAAATATCTTTCCTGCCTGTAAAGCTAGTTCAAGATCTCTGAGCCGTCAGTGCCTCCATGATTGCCACTGTATGCATTTCCTCAGTCTTCTGCCACCCACGTCCTGCTGGCACACGTGTCTGGACCTAAAGAATGCCTTCTTCTGCCTTCATTTGGCTACTGTCAGCTAAGCCCCCTTTGAAAAGACCCCAGTTCTGGACTCAAAGGTTAACTGACCTGGACTCAGCCTCCCAGAGGTTCAAAACTTGTTCCTCTTTGAAAAGCCGTTCTGATTAATGACACTTCCAAGCTGCCTGCTGGAAATACCTGGCAGAAACTGGTTAGAAGAAAGAAACTCCACAAATTTCTTAGAGCTACTCACTTCTGTAGAACCTGGATGCTTGAGTTCTCAACAACAATAATGCTTATTGAGACTGTCAGTCCCCGGGAGCACGCAGTGGCCTCTGAGGGCTGCCTCCCCTCTTTGCCTCCATGCTCTAACAGCCACTGTCCTTCTGACCAACAAAGCTGACAGTTTCACCATAGACCAAGACCTAACTGTCCAGGTGCCACATGCTGTACTGAAATGAACTGTTCTGAAAAATAAATCCCCCTGACAGATGCTAAGTACCTCATTTATGAGTGGAAGTAGCTCTGTTAGGAATAGTCTGACAGGCTAGACATGCTGTGGTCACCTTAGGCAAAACTATTTTGGCCAAAACTCTCCTGCAGGGATGATCAGCACAGCAAACTGCTTCCTGATGTTGTTTGAAAATCTATCACCAATGACACAAGATAATACAGTCCAGAGGTCTAAAACCCCTCTGGGGATCCAACTGGCTGAAACATCAACCCCAGCCACCAGGCCTGCCCTCATCATATGTTCTGTAAGCTCAAGCCTCTGTGTTGTCACCAGTACCCCTGCAGTGGCTCAAGATTCAGTGTCTGTGTCACTGGCCCCTTCCACTCCTTACCCATACTGACAATAAAAGTTTGTTGGATCCTGCTGTAAAAAAAATCATCCCTAGGTATGGCCTACCCTTGACCACTGGTAGTGACAACAGGCCTGCATTTGCAGCAGAGGTAACTCAGAAACTAGATTAGATAAAAACTGCAAGCAGTGTGCACACCACAAATCTCTATAAAAGTTTTTTAAAACAGCTGGTAACTCACACTCATATAACCCAGGTGCATATTAACTACCTCTACAAGTTTCAGAAATCTATCCTTAGATCTGCTGGAAAAGACCATGCTGACCAGTCCACACATGGCTAAAGCCTGAGGACATTCACAGGATTGCCCCATACCTACTTTCTTTGATTCTTGTGTCTTTTCAGGCTGCTTACCCCAGTTCTTGATTCCCTGCCCCCTGCTAGCTGTGTTTTTTGTTTTAAACTCTATGGACAATTGCCCCAAGAGAATAGAACAATCAATCAAACACCTAACCAAGATACGATGAGCATCCAAGGCACACTGGACACTCTCCTAGATCAGATTAATTCCCTCACTACCTTGCCAGAGTAATGTTACAGAAAAGTCAGGTCTAAATTATGTCTCTTCCTAAAAGCAATTTAGGGAAAAACTCTATAATGAGACAATATTGGGGACCTTGGCTAGGGTCCATCCTAAAATTAGTGGCAATCCTAATGTTACTGCTACTAGTTGGGCCTAGTCTCAAAAGATCACATGTAATATGCCCAGCAAATATTGTCAAGGAAAATAAAAGAGGGGTAAATGTAGCCAAAGATTCTTCCACAACCAGTATAGTTCAGTATCTTAGTTGCCCACATAATAGTTTCTGTTCCAATTCCAATTGCTTCTGTCTCCTAGAAATGGCTGGTCACTGTGCTGCACAGCTGGTCACTATGATGCACATTGTATAAACCAATCCCTTATTGACAAGCCATTCTGCTTCTGTACTTCCTGCTTGCTTATCCCGTATAAGTCTTAGACCACCAGAGATCAAGGCCTGATATTCTGGGAATGATCCCAATCAGTGTCTGTCAACATAATATAAATCTGCCTCCAAATCTTGGGTGTTTTTTCAGTGTTTCTGTTTGCTGTTGCAAGTGCACTCTGGCTTAAAAGCAATTGTCTTATGTGTGCTTGTCCATTTGACTGTTCAATATCTGCTAATAACCAGTTACAATCTCTCTCTCTCTCCCTCCCTCCTTCCCTCCCTCTCTCCCTCTGTCTTTTTCTGAGATTATGTTTTATAGAATTTCTTACAAAAAACAAAATTTGTTAAAGCATTCAGTTCTACAATTTAAATTGACTTGCCAGGCATGGTGGCAATGCTTGTAATCCCAGCACTCAGGAGGCTAAAGCAGGAGTATCACCATGAATTCAAGGTCATCCTGAACTACATGAAGAGACTCTATCTCAAAAAACAACAAACAATACAATTTAAGTTAGCTTAAGATAGATAAAAATGAAAGTGCCTTTAAAGTTAAGAACATGTGTCTTAATAATGACAAGAGCCTTTACATCATTAGAAATATGAAGGGTAATATTAATATACACTTATACTCTGACATTAAAGAAGTTCTCAATAAACACAATTCTTGCTATTAAAAAAAAATGCTTCTACTAAGGCTGTCAGCCCATCAAAATGATGTCAAAAATTGGTTTTACAAATACATCGCTTGTTGTTGTCTGTATACAATAATTTAAGAATCTTTCATGGGTCAAAAATAACGTGTCAACTTTTATGATCTAGTTCTCATAAGTCATCTGAAAAAATTGTTCAGATAACTAAGCAGGGACCACCTTGGGCTTGAGAAAACTTCTGAACAAAACTCCCCCTGGTGAATAAAAGAAAAGCTACCTGAAATCAAATTTACTTCAGCTTGCGGCCCGAGCGGTGCAGGCACCGATCAGGACTCAATATGGACTGCCTTCCGGGGTCCTGACCCCAGGACCTTGGAGGAGAATGAGAAGGGCCCCGCAAGGGGACCCCGCCTGGCCCGAGCAGCGCAGGCACCGATCAGAACTCAATATGGATTGCCTTCCGGGGTCCTGACCCCAGGACCTTGGAGGAGAACGACAAGGGCCCCGCGAGGGGCCCCCGCCCAGCCCAAGCAGCACCGGTGCACGGGCTTGGAATCAGGGACAACACTACCCCACCCCACCCAAGCAACCTGCTGTTTCGGAGGTCTGGCTAGATTGATAGCAACCAAGGAACATCAACCAACTTTTGTTTTGTAGATTTGGCCAGGCCTCTGGTCAGCAACCCAAGCATCTCTTTACAGCAGGCAATGTAGCAAGTATGGGGGATTCTCTTCTGCCTTGTCTTTTATTATTAATAAAATATTAAAAAAAATTTACTTCAGCTTTATTCACTGATGGAACCCCCAGTAGTTTCCATCGTATTATGAGAGACACATCCCAGAAAACATTGCTAAACATATTATTATAATATATTTTCATTGGCTATCACCAAAAGGCTAAGTTCTTTATAAATAAAATAATGAGGGTTTCTTATTAAAAGATACATTTTGTTACATTTACAAAGCTATGTTAAAAGGAAAAAGTCCTATATTCCGCTAGCATGGCTTCTCATGTTTTCCAGTGTAGGCCCTTTATTACTTAAAGTGAGCTTTCAGAGTTTTGATTAAACAGACATTTTGTTCTATAGATGAGTCACAATTGTGCATTGGGTAATGAGTCCATCTGTGGTCAAAACATTTTCATAAGTTAAGTGTGTGCCTGACATGTGTTCTAGACATGGATTAAATGTACAGAGAAGCAATTCAGGTTACACAAAAAGCCTCCACTGTGGGAGATGGGGGACCTAAGTGTTATTACTACAGGACCCAATTCCCAGAAGAAAAGGACTTATCAGGGACATTTGCCCAGATCCATGCACAGAGTGTAGGTGAATCTCAAAGGTGGTAGGGAGCCAGTGTGGGAGGCAGAGGCCATAGTTGGACCTCCTGGTGAGACAGGAGATGTCCTGTCTTCTCCTTAAAGGCCAGGCAGGAATAATAAATGTCACAGGTAGAAATCTGCAACAGGATGAACTAAGGCTTGTGGCAGGTTATTGTAGGTAGACACATGCAGTAGAGAAGGTCAGAACCTTGACTGGACTTCTTGGCCACCACGGCCCTGGAACTGAGGAATCTCCGGCATCAGAGGACGCCCAAAGACGTGAGATTTTCTCACTCAGTCTTTCACTTCCTCAAAAAATTAGATCCCCAAAGTTTAAAAGAGAGGGCCTTAATCTCAGGGTGCACATAAAACCACCATTAGTGAGACTTATGACAAACTTAGTCATGGGGACCACCCAACGAGAGAGCATAAAAATTCTAGGCCAAATGAAACAAAGAACGAGAAAAAGGAAATTCTACCTGATACATTGCCCCAGATAACCTGTTGGACATAAACACAATTTTCTGGATATATAGGAGCTCCAAGGGTGTCTTTTGATTCTAATTAATGCAGTTACTATAAAATATGTTAAAGGGAGTCTGATTTTTGCTTTAAGAGTAAAAAAAGACAGAAAACTAAGTATATGTGTACGAAGATTGCTACATAACTCTGACACCCACTATTGCTGACTTTATGGTATATTAAATGTATTCATGTTTCCAAACGTACAGGTCTTTAAGGATGCAAACCTGAAAAACATTTCATCATGCTGGAGACTTCCAGGCTTACTTGAGATCCTGATGCTTATAAGATGTACATGTCAACCCAGCATGAAACCGCCAGCCAAATGATACTTTTCCAACCCTTATGTGATGTATATGCTATGTAAGTGTCACAACACTTGGAAATACTCAAACTCTATGCAGTCCAGACAATGTCACTCTGGAAATTAAAGGTGCACCCATGGGCAGATACATTGTTCTTCATAGCATTCTATTGAAGAATGACAAATTTAAGTGACAGTCTCTTTATGTCTTTTAATATCCTGTAATCGGATATGGATAGATGACTAGGCTTAGTATGAAGATGTATTTTTTATTTGAAACAATTCATGTGATGGGATTTTTGCCTTACCAGGATAAAATTGAAGAAAGAGATGGCAGTAAAAACTAGATGGCTTGAGTACATTGAAAAGAGGGCTGTAGAGGATTCAGTTTATAAAAGAGAATAATAGCTCCCTGGTCATATTATTATCTCAAGGTGCTTGACCATTCAGGTGAGACCTACTTATCTCCTTGCTGTTCAAAAACTGAGGTTTGGAGACAGAACTAAGAAATTAACTGGGCTAAGAGAACAGCCAGTATTTTGGCCCTGACACTCAAAGGTCAACAAGGACCCAGAATACGAGGGGACCTTTTTACAAGATCCTACAACTCTGGTCCTCCTGAGCAGACGACAGGATCCCAGAGGAACAGGAGCCAACCAAGGTACAGTAAACTAAAAAGGAGGGTCACCAAAAAAGGAAATGTCTCCCGTTTCCGTGAGAAACCACATGGTCAAGCAAGACCAAGGCCCATCCTGATGTCTGACACTGACAAAGAAGCTGAGAGGCTCAGTACATGGTTCCAAAAGTAATGCCTGAGGAGGCTTAACTGACATGATAGATAGATAGATAGATAGATAGATAGATAGATAGATAGATAGATGATAGATTAGAGAGACAGACAGATAGATGATGATGATGATGAAGATAGATAGATAGATAATAGATAATCTTGATTACACAGGTCTCACTTTAATTTGGCCTTAAACACCCAGCAGAGGGGTACAATCAAAGACATATAAAAATGATAACAAGGGCCAGGGATTTAGCTCAACAGCATAAGCACCTGCCTGGAAAGTGTGAGGTCGTGAGTTTGATCCCTGTACCAAAAAAAAAATTGATAACAGTATAGGACAGGCATAAAAAGGAGGCTCTAATCACTGACCCTGCTGGTGATTCCCAGCCACACCTATCCATAAGTCTAAGAGTCATCTGGTTACAATTGCTATTCCAGTTCCTTAAGCAACATGTCCAGACATGACTTTCTCCTCAATCTGGCTTTCCATTCCAGTGCACATGCATCCATCATACATACTTTAATCTCTTGGTAAAGGTGGTTTATTTTCACTTGCAGACTGCCAAACTCCATACAGATGAAACCCATGGTGAATGTGTCAGACTGTCTTCTGCCAAGGATCATTGGGTGACCTTCACTACTAAGGACTTCCATCCTCTGTCCCCTGATGAGGTCCCCACTCAGTTTGAAGGAGCTAGGTCAGCCATTGCCCATTGTCTCAGTGACTTTTCTCATTGCTGAGACAAAATACCTAACACCCAGGGTTAAAGGAGGAAAAGGTTATTTAGCTCACAGTCTGTTGAGTTTTCAGTCCATAATCAGCTGACTCCAAAGCAACATGGCACATGGCAGAGGGGCAGCAGTTCACGGTAGCAGAAGACAGCAAAAGCAACAAGAGAAAGACAAGACTCTTTCTGTCCCTTATATTGGTTGCAGGCATCCCACCCTAGAGTGGCACTCACATCTTTAATCCTAGCCAAAACTACACCAAACCAATCAGTGGACTGATTTACTAACCACACACCCTTAATCCCAGTATCACACACTCTAGATTCAGCCACCTCTGAAGAAGCCTGTGACTGAATGAGGCTTTGGGGCGACATTTAGTCACAAACCATAGCACCCATTTTCCCCAATAGCAGTTGGGTGGATATTTCAGAGGAGAGAAATTTAAAGTGAAGGAGTCTGTAAAACAGGGAAAGGCCTCATTGGGCTTTCTGGCATATCCTGACCGGATTGAGTTAAAATTTTACTGAGGTAGCAATTAACAAGACAAGAGAAAGCTGATAAGCCAGGCAGGTGCCCTAGCCAAGTTAGCCTAGCTGCCCCTCCTCACCTCACAGAAGAGATGGGAAGAGGCACTTAAAAGACAGTTCTTATTTAAGATATAAGATGTAGATGATATAGCTATAGATATGGATTACATATAGATATAGATGGTGATATAGACATAAATATAGATACAGATATAGATATAGATACAGATACAGATACAGATATAGATACAGATATAGATATAGATACAGATATACGGTTCTTTTTAACCAACCTGTAAATTCTAGAAACAGAGTCTGACAAGACAAAGGAAGTCAAATAAAGACCACTTAAAAATTTGCGTTATAGATGACGACACAGGGATAAGGGTCTTGGGGCCTGGGATCCATCCATGGCAACCCAAGAAATCAATCAGATTATGACAAATCCTAAGTAGGGGGAGGGCCCTAGCATCCAATAAAAACAGCTGCCAGCCCTGAGGTCCTCCATCTTCCTGGATCCCCCTACTCTGATTTACCAGGGGAACTATCTCCCCTCCCTTTTCCCTCTTTTCAATAAATTGTCCAGTAAAATGTTTTCGTCTCCTTAAACTTTGTATCTTTAATCCTTTATTGACATGGAGTTTAGGAATCCTGGAGCTTCCCATGCACAGCAGACATGGACAGCAATGTATGTGCCCCTGGACACAACACCTAAAGCACACTCACCACCAAGATGCTCATTCAGTGAGACCAACCTGGCTGCCCTCTGGCCTTTCAGATTCAGGCTCCTGTGGCTTCCAGGGTGAGAATCTGACCAGTTGTCAGGTATGCCGAGTTTGTGGTCTCACACGTCCAGGAATGAAGTCATGGACCAAAGGAGGAAGTCAAGACAGTTTATTGGAAATGAGGGGAGGAATAGTTCCTGGAGCCCTTTGTAGTTTATACAGCAGAGTCACAATGCAGGTGCAACATGGGTCAACCTGAAACCAACCTACAGTATTATGAGTATAGCTGCTTCGTCAGTATTGATCCCATATGGAAGTGAGACATGTAGCAAGGGTATGTGGAAAGAACAAAGAAATTCTTCGGAAAAAAAGGGAGTATGGATCCACACATACTGTTCACTCATTTATGGGCCTGATACCGATCCAGGCCCACTTGACCAAGTGGTGCTGATTACACTGTAATCTCACATTGCTGCTTACCTTGTAGGACTTGCTACCGCATCTCCATCCTGAAGTGGGAGGAAGGAGAGAAGGCTAAAGACTGCAGAAGGGACCATACTTCTTTCTAGTTGCAATCGGACCCCATTGGAAGCAGTTTTTTCTAAAGGGTTCACTTCTTCACAAGCATTTATTGAAAGCATGCGACTTGCAGAGACAAGAAGTAGGAGGTGAATAGTTAGCTGAGTCATTTGTATGGAGGACTAACAATCACCACAGGGCAGATATTGAACGGCAAACAATGACAACCATGTGACTCTTTGGACATGGGGACTTAGGGAAGGAGGCAATTAAGTCTTCCTCAGAGCTGAGTGGGCAGAGGTTATAATTTTCTTCCCATAGAAGACACCACCAGCACTGTGTGAAGGATGAGGAAGCAGAGAGTCTGGGAGTACCTGTAAGTAGGGGTTTGTTCAAGGTGATTTTGAGGAAATGTAAGTTTAAGGACAGGAAGAAAACTCTCTATGATCATTTTCCCCAACCAGGGTTCCAAACCTTGCTTCAAAAAGCTTCCATGACTTTGGACACCATGAAATTCTGTTTTTGAAAGTCCTATGCACAAAATATCACCTAACAGCAGTTAAAGTTTTGAGAACATTGCCCAATCATTTCCTAATGGTCCAGTGTTCAAGATATAAACTGCTTCCAGGACCACCCACAAACACCTCTTTCTGAAACCAACTAATGTCAATGCCCCATTAACTTTGGAAGCTACTCTTAAGGCTGAATCCCTGAAGGATTGTGCCAAGCAGGCTACTGTCAAGCCTGCATGCTACTGATCAAACTTTCTGAGACAGAAACAAATATGGACTGTGACAGGTCATGAGACAGCAAGGTTTTCTATCTGCTCCTGTTATCAGATTTCCAGAAGGTGCTCAGAAAATTATGGGGGAAAAGTTTTAACCTATGCAGAAGGAGGAGTAGAATAACTTTGAACAAATGAGTAATTCCAACTCTACATAACTGCATTTTTCTAAGAAGAGGGTCAATTTTATAAGATTTCTCAAAGGGGTCACTGATTCAAAAATGCTGACTCACTGCTTTGCCCTACCCCACTTAATCTTGATTTTAGGCAGTATTGAAGCTCAGTGCTTTAAGTATAGCAAGCTGCTTCATTCACTCACTCCCTCCACACACATATATCGAACGTTTCTTGTGCTCTCAGTAGCCTCCAGGACCTTGGAGGGCAAGACAGTCAGTCCTTAGGGAGAGTTATGGAGGAGCAGAAGGAGTGAGGAATGCAGCAAGCATCAGAAGAGTGTGTGGTGCGCAGTGGTGCTGGGAGTCCCAGTCACTGACCACAGGCCTGGGGAGGGGCTTAGGGAAGCCCCACCCAGGAGGAGGGCACAACACAGTCAGTCCTCAGGGAGAGTTATGGAGGAGCAGAAGGAATGAGGAATGCAGCAAGCATCAGAAGAGTGTGTGGTGTGCAGTGGTGCTCAGAGTCCCAGTCACTGACCACAGACCTAGGGAGGGGCTTAGGGAAGCCCCACCCAGGAGGAGGGCACAACCAGGTTGAAAGGATGCATCATAAAGTATTAGTCGATGGGGGAA
This sequence comes from Dasyprocta punctata, assembly GCA_004363535.1. Taxonomy (NCBI): domain Eukaryota; kingdom Metazoa; phylum Chordata; class Mammalia; order Rodentia; family Dasyproctidae; genus Dasyprocta; species Dasyprocta punctata. Next base: position 70,422 of record RJWM01002671.1, read on the forward strand.
TGTCACATGTGACGAAGCACTACATGCACCTTTCAAGTGTCTCATAGAAGTGTCTTCACTTGCATTTCCCTTAAGTTTTATGATGATTTTAAAAGTGTAAATCTTTTGAAGGTTTTTATAGACTTAAATCTTGAAGTATTTTTATGCCTTTGATATTGTGCTAAAAAAACTCATCCTGCCACAGGTTATATAAAATATTCACTTATATAACCTCTTTAAATATTTGTTTTCATTTTTACAAATAAATCTTAACTCCATCTAAAATTTATCTTGGTATATGGTGTGACTTATGGCTTCATATTTATTACAGTGTTCAGCCAATTTTCCCAATATGGAACAATCCACACTCTACCTACTGGTTTGTAATACAAACTCTACCATTCCTTGAATATATGTATGTATGTAACAAATAAATTTATATTTCATCTGTATAACGAATACAAATATTTTGACTATCTAGTCATCATAATGGTTTATTGGTTTGTTTCTATTGCTCAAACACTATTTTATTGATGGTGACTTTAGAAGTCATTTCAGTATCTGAGAAGATATATCTTCTTCATGAAATATTTGTTCAGCACTGCCCTATTTCCATATCACTACCTTCTCCAGATGAACTCATTTTGCAAATTCAAAATATTACTATACTGTGTTTGACATTGTGATAAAACTATGTATTAAAATTCAATATCACCTTATTTCAACCCTGGGGACTTTTCAGACCCAGCCCTTGTGACATTGCTTTTGGTGAGGCAGCCCAGATGAGGCCTTTCAAAAACTCAAGGATTGGGGTTGACCAGGGGACAGCCAGATGCCCGCCCTCTCCTGTGAGTCAGCACCATTCACAGACTGCTGGAGAGGAGAACAAGAAGCTGAGACCTCCTGTGAGTCAGTGCCATGTGCAAGCTGACTGGGGAGAGCCAGACGCCAGACCTCTCCTGTGAGTCTGCACCACTTACAGACTGTGGGGAAGGAGAACAAGAGGCCAGCAAGAAGTTAAGACCTCTCGTGAGTCAGCACCATGCACGGGCTGACTGGGGGAGAGCCAGATGCCAGCCCCTTCTGGCATACAGGCAGGGAGACAAGAAGTGCCAATCCCTTCCCCTCCACCCCTGTAAGTGACTGGCTGATCCAGAGAAACAGACTGTGATGATAGCTAATGAGCTAAAATACAACTTAATGCTTGTAGTGTTTAGTGTTTCACTGACTTTGCAGGCATAAAGTCAGTAGTCTGATCATCTATCAGAGGATAACAATATGCAATGTAGCATATATGGGGGATCTCCTTCTGAAGGTGGTAGCCATGGTTAATTCACTATTATCTTGTTTCAAAATCCTGTATCATTCTCATTGTTTTGTTTGGTTGAATTTTATTCTGTTTTATCTTGTTCAATTTTATTATATCTGATGACACAGGCCGCTATTTCAAAGATAACAAGATATATTATGGTAGCCATTTTAGATTTACTATTATTTTGTTTTGAAGTCCTATATTGCATTCATTGCTTTGTTTTTATTGGTTCTATTCTCTTTCTGTTTTGTTTGATTTTACTATATCTGAAAGTATGGGCAGCTATTTTGAAGACAACAAGAGGTATTATCGTAACGATCGTTGATTTCCTATTATCTTGTTTTGAAATCCTGAGTCAATTACACTATCTTATTTTGATTGGCTTTATTCTGCTGTGGTTTGCTTGGTTTTATTCTCTATAAAAGAAAACTTTTTTAAAAATTCAGTATCTCTACAATAGTATATGACTAATACTCAATCTTTTTTATGTCCCTTGGTCAAGTTTTGTGTTTTCTTCATATAAATTCTGTGCATTTCTCTAATTTATATGAGGCATTGTTTGGGGACTCTCTGTTACTTTCAACCAAATGATTCTATCTAATAATAAACATGTTATTGGCTGTCATCATTTCTAATAAGTTATTCAATTGTTTTTCTTGAGTTCCCTCAGTAAATAATCATAGTATCTACAAATGATTATAGCAACTCACAGTACAGCACCTCTCCTCTGTCAAGTGGAAATGTTACCTAGCATCTATGAGGCTGCTGACCAATACTAGCAATTGTGACCAGGAAATGAAGAGCCAATAAGAAGAAGCCAAATCAGGCCCTTATTATAGCTTCCTAAGACAAAAGCCAGCCATCCAATATTCTGTGTCACTATTTTCTTCTCAAACTATTTTCTACTCACACTAGCTTATGACTATTAGAAAACAAAAACCATGTCCTATGTTCCTGACACATGGTCCATGTTCAACATTTGCAATCATGCATTATACAACCACACTCCAGTAAACAACAGACCACGTGTGACAACAGCTCCACGAGGTGGTGATGGTGCTGAGACTCTCTGGTCAGTGATGTCCCAGCCATCTCACTCCCACAACATAATGTATTATCCAGCCTCCCCAGATGTACTTTTCACTTAATAAAATGTATTTCCCTGTCATACACTTCCTATAAGTAGATTCTTTTAATCAGTGCCTAATTTGATGTCCACAAAGACCTTTAACTAATTCCCCAGACTCATTCCTTCTGAAATGCATCAAGAATGCGATTCTGGATGTCCACAGTATTTGTTTCCCTACTTACTCTAGGTGGAAACCACTACAGAAACAACAAGATTACCCAGAAACAGCACACCATCAACCCAGGCTTCCCAGAATCCCCATGGCAATAGCATTCTGAGGCTTGGCCCAGGAAGGGGCATGCAAGGAGAACACTGCTGAGACAAAGCTAGAGTTCAAAGAGGTAGCCAGAGTTTGCAGGGTACACACAGCATTAAAGTGGTTCCTAGAAGTGCAACCCATAGGTGATGAAATTAAGTGTAAGTATGAATCTACGAGACAAAATAAAAAAGCACTCACTGACATGAAAACTACAATTGCAAGGTCAAAAAAATGCTTTGTAAGATCAAATGTTGGTGGACTTGGAGACATACAAAAAGCAACTATCCAATATGATACCCAAAGAGAAAAGAGAATCAAGAAGTAAAAAAGAAGAGGCTCTGAACTCCTCACAGCCAGATGCAAGGTCGTGGTGGTACCACATTCCAGGGTTCACTCTGCCTAGCTGCCTGGGTCAGAGAGATTCTGAACCCCACCCAGTAAGGTGGAAGGTCCAGCAACACACTCCACAACTGAGCCCTCAAAAGATGCACAGAGGATTGAGCCGTGCCCAGCCCAGCATCCCAGTGCAATCCCTCTGGGGAACACCTGGCCAGCCTCACAGGACACAGAGGTACCAAGCCCAGTCGAGCCCAGAGCCACAGAGCAGCTTATCAGGGAGTGGCCAGTGTAGCTGGAGGGCCTTGGAGAATTTGAACTTTGCCCATTAGAACACAAGGCACGAGCTCCATTGTTCAGGCATGAGGTTGTGTGGCAGGTTCTAGAGGTTGAGAACTCCACCCAGCCAGAAGCAAGGCCCTGACACTATACACTGGGGGTACGCCTGGGCTTGCCCCATGCTCCAGAGGCTCTGAACTCCTTGTGGCCAGACTCAAGGTCCTGGTGATGCCACAATCTGTGGTGTGCTCCACCTAGCCAACTGGGTTCCAGAGATTCCAAACTCCACCCAGCCAGGCTCAAGGTCCAGTGACACACTCCAAGGGTGTACCTCTGGTAGCAACCTGAGTTGCAGAGGTTCTGAATGCTACACAGCCAGGTTCTAGGCCCCAGCAACAAGCTCCAGGTGTGTGACCCTGCTAGCTACAGGGAGGATACAAACTTTGTCCAGCCTAGCGTCCCAGAGCAACCAAACAAAGTATATCAGGGGAGCACATGGCCAGCTTCACAGACCATAGAGCACAAGGCTCCTGTGCCATAGTCTGGGGGTGTACCCCAGCTAGCCATGGGGATATCGGAGGACTGAAGTTCTACCCAGCACAGTGCTCCAGTGCAATCCACAGGGAGGCTACCTGCCCAGCCACACAGGTCCCAGAAGAAAATGAAAAAAATCAAAGAGCAAGAGGCACTCTCAATTCCTGAGCCCACTGAGAACAAACCCAAAAGACACTGAAATGGAAGATACTGGGAGTCACACAACTGAACTTTCTGAAATTATAGCACCTAAAGTAAAGAAACAACTCAATGAAGTTATAGAGAAACTCAAATCAGAAATAATCTCTCAGCTAAAACTTGAAACGACAATCATTATGAAAGAAATGCTGTGTGTATCTAAAAAAGATCAAGATAAAAAATAGAAGAACATAAGACAATGATGGAAACTTTGAATAAAAAAATAAGACAGAATTAAAATGCATGAAACAGATTCAAAGGGAAATTGAGGAAATTAAAATTTCCATTCAAAGATGGCAAAACCACTTGAATGAAGCTCAAGATAGAGTCTCAGACCTTGAACACAGCACAAAGCTCATAATCATGAAAGAAAAGATCTCTTAAAAATAACAAGGAACCAGGGAACAACAATTCAACAGCTGCAAGATGATGCCGAGAAAAATAACATAAGATTAATAGGCATAAATTAAAAAGCAGGGATCAATACTAATGACCTGTGAAGACTATTTGCAGAAATAATAGCAGAAAATTTTCCAAACATGGGAAGAGAACCTGATATACAGATAAATGAGGCATACAGAACCCAATTGACCATAACCAAAATAAACCTTAACCCAGACATATAATAATTAGGGTATCAGAAATACAGCACAAGAACAAAATACTAAAAGCTGTCATAGAAAAGAAACAGATCACCTATAAAGAAAAGCCTATCAGAATCACGGCAGACTTCTCAACACAAACCTTGAAGTCAAGAAGAGCTTGGAGTGAAGTATTTCAAATCCTGAAAGAAAACAACTTTCAACCCAGATTGATATACCTTGCAAAACTATCCTTAAAAAATGATGGAGAAATAAGATTCTTCCATGACAAAGAACAACTGAAGAAATTTATGGCCACCAAACCAACACTACAAAGAGTACTGAAAGACACTCCAGAAAGAGACAAAGATAGCCACAATCTTAAGAACAACAACAAAAGGAAACCACTAAGCAGGGCAAACAATTAAACAGAAAATATTAGAAAACCAACAACAGAAAGATATCATGACAGGGATGAGCCAGTACATATCAGTTATATCAATCAATGTAAATGGTCTCAACTCACCAATAAAAAGAAACAGACTAACAGAGTGGGTTAAGAAACAAAATCCAACAATATGCTGTGTACAAGACACACATTTCACTTAAAAGCAAACTCACAGACTAAAAATCAAAGGATGGAAAACAATACTCCATGCAACAGGAACCAAAAAAAAAAGCAGGGGTAGCTATCATGTTTTCACACAATGTGAACTTCAAACCGAAAATGATCAAAAGAGATGAAAAAGGTCACTATATCCTTGTTAGGGGAAAACTTCAAGAGGAAGAGATTACAATCATAAATATATATGCACCGAATATGGGAGGATCCAACTATGTAAGACAATTCTAAGTAGACATGAAAAAACAAATAAACAATCATACAATTATAACAGGGGATCTTAATACCCCACTGTCACAAAGAGACAGATCAACCAAACAAAAAATCAGCAAAGAAATAACAGAACAGAATCAAACTTATGAACAAATGGAGCAAGTCGAGTCCAAAGCCCAAAGAAGAGAGGAAATTATCAAGATCAAAGCAGAAATTAATGCAATTGAAACTAAGAAAGCAATACAAAGAATTAATGAATCGAAGAGTTGTTTCTTTGAAAGAGTAAATAAAATGATAAACCCCCAGCCAATCTTATCAAAAAGAGGAAAGAAAAAAACTCAGATCCATGCAATAAGAAATGAAAAGGGTGAAATCTCTACTGACCCTGTGGAAATAGAGAAGATCATCAACACCTACTTCAAAAACCTTTACTCACATAGATTCAATAACACAGAAGAAATGGACAGATTCCTAGAAACCTATGAATTACCAAAGTTGAATCAAGAAGATGTAAAACTGCTGAATAACCCAATCTCAGCTAATGAAATTGAAAATGCAATTAGGACCCTACCAACAAAGAAAAGCCCGGGCCCTGATGGATTCACCACTGAATTCTACAAGAAATATAGGGAAGACTTAATGCCAACACTCCTCAAACTCTTCATTGAAATTGAAAGGGAAGCAAGTCTCGCTAACTCATTCCTGGAATCAAGTATTACCCTAATACCAAAACCAGAGACAGACCCAACCAAAAAAGAAAATTACAGGCCAATCTCCCTAATGAACATAGATGCAAAAATTCTCAATAAAATGCTGGCAAATACAATACAGTAACTTATCAGGAAGATTATACACACCATGATCAAATGGGATTCATCCCAGGAAGGCAGGGATGGTTCAACATGAAAATCAATAAATGCAATACACTATATCAACAGAACCAAGGACAAGAACCACATTATCATCTCGATAGATGCAGAAAATGCTTTCAACAAAATCCAATGCTCATTCATGAGAAAAACCCTACAGAAAATCAGAATAGATGGTCTCTACCTCAACCTGATAAAAGCCATATATCATAAACCAACAGCCAACATCTTACTAAATGGACAAAAACTGAAAACTTTCAACCTAAAATCAGGAACAAGACAAGGATGTCCATTATCACTGCTCCTATTCAATATAGTTCTGGAAATATTAGCCAGAGCAATTAGACAAGAGAAAGAAATAAAGGGAGTAAGGACAGGAAAGGAAGAAGTAAAATTATCACTCTTTGCAGATGATATGATACTCTGCATAGAAGACCCCCAAAAATTCATTGAAAGACTTCTAGATGCAATAATCAAATTCAGTAATGTTGCTGGATACAAGGTCAACACTCAAAAATCAATAGCATTCCTGTACACAAACAACAAAGTCACTGACAGATAAATAAGGGAAACCACACCCTTCACTATAACATCCAAAATGATGAAATAGTTAGGAATCAATCTAACAAAGGAAGTAAAAGATCTATGCAGTGAAAATTACACTAGTCCGAAAAACGAAATCGAAGAGGATTTCAGAAAATGGAAAGATATTCCCTGTTCATGGATAGGAAGAACAAACATCATGAAAATGGCCATTCTCCCAAAATTGTTATACAGATTTAATGCAATCTCAATAAAATACCACTTGCATACTTCACAGAGCTAGAGAAATCATTCTTGAAAATTCATCTGGAACCAGAAGAGACCTAGAATAGCAAAGGCAATTCTGCACAACAAAGGTAAAGCAGTAGGCATCACAATCCTTGACTTGAAACTATATTACAAAGCTACTGTGATAAAATCAGCATGTACTGAAACAAAACAGACCTGAAGATCAATGGAATACATTAGAAGATACAGCCACAACTACAAACACACTTAGCCACCTCATCTTTGACAAAGATGTACATGTCAATCATGTTTGTACAAACACGTACTTTGGAAGAAAGATAGCCTCTTTAACAAATGGTGCTGGAAAAACTGGCTTTCTATATGCCATAAACTAAAACTAGATCCATATCTATCACTGTGCACTAAAATAAAGTCAAAATGGATCAAAGATCTGAATATTAAAAGAGACACTAAATTTTCTGGAAGACAAAATAGGTAAAAACCTTGATGACATAAGAGTAGGCAGAGAGTTCATGAACAAAAATCAAATTGCACAGAAAATACTTCCCAGAATCAACAACTGGGATCTCATCTTTTTAAAAAGCTTTTGCATATCAAAGGAAATCTCCAACAGAGTGAAAAGTAAACCCACAAATTGGGAAAATATCTTAGCCAATTGTCCATCAGACAAAAGACTTCTATCTAAAACATATAAAGAATGAAAAGAAATCAGGCCCCTAAAATTCAAGGACCCAATCCAAAAATGGGCATCTGAGATGAATACACACTTCTCAGAGAAAGAAATACAAACAGCAAATAAATATATGAAAAATGTTCAACATCAATGGTCATTTGGGAAATGCAAATTAAAACAACACTGAGATTCCATCTCATTCCAGAAAGAATGGCCAAGATTAAAAAATCAACCAACAACAAAAGCTGGAGGGGCTGTGGGGAAAAAGGAACTCTTCTCCACTGTTGGTGCGAGTGTAGACTGGTGCAACCACTGTGGAAATCAGTGTGGAGATTCCTCAAGAAGCTAGGATTAGAGATCCCATTCAACCCAGCTATCCCACTGCTGAGCATTTTCCCAGAAGAATTGAAAACATCATACCACAGTGATATTTGTGCACCCATGTTTATACCAGCCCAATTGGTAATAGCCAGATCTTGGAAACAACCCAAGTGCCCATCAATCAAGGAATGGATAAAAAAGATATGGTATTTTTATACAGTGGAGTACTACTCAGCTATCAAGGAAGACTGCATTGAGACTTCTATAAGTAAATAGACATGACTTGAGACCATACTCATAAGTGAGATAAATCAAATCCACAGGTGTAAATACCGTATTGTCTCCCTAGTATAAGAAACTGAAAAAGTACATACAATCCAACATCTACAATAAATACTAGGTAAGGGTAAAAAAACTGCTCAAAGAGCAAAAGTAATTGGGAAGGGAAAAGGGGGAAAGAGGGAAGGGAAAAGTAAAAGATATAAATCTGTATTTATGTATATGTAAGATAACTAAAATGAACACACTGCTGAATGTATTCGTTATTGAGAAAGAACAATTAATACTCATATGATTAGATCAATTTTACATGTCTATATCTGTTAATGTAAACAAACATTTTGAAGATAACAATACACAATATATTGCAACCATTGTCATTTCTATCATCCTGTTTTGTAAACCTATAATGTTACTGTTGTGCATTTGCTCTAGTCGTTTGTCTCTTTTGCTTTTTGTCTTTCTTATATGTGTCTTTTTTTCTCTTAAACAAAAAAAAGAAAGAAAACCATTTTCAACCCAGATTGATGTACCCTGTAAAACTTTCTCTCAAAATTGTTGGAGAAATAAGATACCTCCATGACAAAGAACAACTGAAGAAATTCATGTCTAGCAAGCCAACCCTAGAAAGAATACTGAAAGACATAATAGAGAGAGACAAAAATGACTACAATTCCCAGAAAAACAACAGGAAGAAACCACCAGGCAGGGCAAGCAATTAAACAAGAGGGAAAAGCAGGAAACCAACAACAGAAAAATAACATGACAAAGTTAAGCCAGTACATATCAGTTATATCCTTCAATGTAAATGGCCTCTATTCACCCATTAAAAGAAATAGGCTGACAAAATGAATCAAGAAACAGGATCCAACAGTATTCTGTATACAAGAAACACATCTGACTCAAAAGAAAACTCATAGACTAAAAGTCAAAGGATGGAAAATAATATTCTATGTGACAGGAACCCAGAAAAAAGCAGGGGTAGCTATTTTCTTTACAGACAGTGTAAACTTCAAACCAAAAATGATCAAAAGAGACAAAGAAGGTCATTACATATTTGTTGGGGGAAAATTCAATAGGAATTGATAACAATCATAAATATATATGCACTAAATATGGGAGCACCCAACTATATAAGAAAATTACTAACAGACATGAAAAGTCAGATATGCAATAGCACAATCGTAATGGGAGACCTTAATACCCATTGTCACGAAGAGATTGATAAACTAGACAAAAGGTTGGCAAAGAAATAACAGAACTGAATCAAACCTGTGAACAAATGGACTTAGTAGACATTTACAGAGTGTTCCACCCAACAACATCAGAATACTTATTTTTCTCAGCTGCACGTGGAATGTTCTCTAAAATAGACCACATATTGGCCCATAGAAAATGCTTAGGTAAATGCAAAGGGACTGAAATGGTCCCATGCATATTATCTGACCATACTACACTGAAATTGGAAATAAATGCAAAAGAAACTGCAAAACCTACATAAACACATGGAAATTAAATAACAACCTCTTGAATAACCAATGGGCCACAGATGAAATTGAAGAAGAAATTAAACCATACCTAAAATTCAATGAAAATGCAGATACAACATACAAAAACTTGTGGGATGCAATGAAAGTAGTCCTAAGAGAGAAATATATAGCAATAAATGATCACATTGAGAAAACGGAGTGAGCACCAATAGACAACCTAATGCTACATCTCAAGCTTCTACAAAAACAAGAGCAAGTCAAGCCCAAAGCTCACAGAAGAGAGGAAATTATAAAGATCAGAGCAGAAATTAGCACAATTGAGACTAAGAAAACAATACAAAGAATTAATGAATCAAAGACCTAGTTCTTTGAGAGAATAAACAAAATTGATAAATGTCTAGCTAACCTTACCAAGAAAAAGAAAGAAAGAACTCAAATTTATGCAATAAGGAATGAAAACGGAGAAAATATTACACATCCCATGGAAATTAGAAAGATCATGAATACCTACTTTGAAAACCTTTACTCACATAGGGTGAAAAACACAGATGAAATGGATAGATTCCTAGAAACATATGAATTACCAAAGCTGAATCAAGAAGATATAGCAATTTTGAATAACCCAATATAAGCTACTGAAATTGAAAACATGATTAAAAACTTACCAACAAAGAAAAGCCCAGGTCCTGATGGATTCACAGCTGAATTTCACAAGAAATTTAGAGAAGATTTAATGCTATTACTCCTCAAACTCTTTAATGAAATTGAAAGAGAAATAATTGTCCCTAACTCATTCCTAGAGGCAAGTACTACTCTGATACCAAAACCAGAGAAAGTTCCAACCAAAAAGAAGAACTATAGGCCAATCTCCCTAATGAACACTGATGCAAAAATTCTCAATAAAATACTGGAAAATAGAATGCAGCAAATCATCAAAAAGATTATACATCATGACCAAGTGGAATTTATCACAGGAATGTAGGGATGGTTTAGCACATGCAAATCAATAAATGTAAAACACCACATCAACAGAGCCAAAGACAAAAATCACATTTTCATCTCAATAGAGACATAAAAAGCTTTTCATAAAGTCCAACACATATTCATGATAAAAACCTTACAGAAACTTGGAATGGATGGTATTTACCTCTATCTGATAAAAGTCATCTATGACAAACCAATAGCCAACACAATACTAAATGGACAAAAACTGAAAGCTTTCCATCTAAAATCAGGAACAAGACAAGGATGTCCACTATCACCACTCCTATTCAATATAGTTCTGGAAGCATTAGCCAGAACAATCAGACAAGAGGGAGAAATAAAAGGAATACAAATAGGAAAGGAAGAAGTTAAATTATCATTATTTGTCAATGACATAGAAGGCCCTAAAAACTCCACCAAAAGGCTATTAGAGGTAATAAACAAATTCAGCAGTGTAGTTCAAAAATCCTTAGCATTCTTGTAAACAAGCAAGAAACTCACTGAGAGAGAAATTATGCAAATGACACCTTTCACAATAGCATCCAAAAAAACGAATTACTCAGGAATCAACCTAACAAAGAATGTAAAAGACCTATATGCTGAAAACTATAGTACTCTAAAAAAGGAGATTGAAGAGAATACCAGAAAATGGAAAGATATCCCTTGCTCTTGGATCGAAAGAGCCAACATTGTGAAAATGGCCATATTCCTAAAACTGTTACACAGATTTACTGCAATCCCAATCAAAATACCATTAACATACCATATAGATCTAGAGAAAATATTCCTAAAATTCATTTAGAAAGAGAAGAGACCTAGAATAGCAAAAGCAATTCTAGGCAACAAAAGCAAGACAGGAGGCATCTCAATCCCTGACTTGAAATTATACTACAAAGCTACAGTGATAACATCAGCATGGTACTGACAAAAAATAGGCCTGAGGATCAATAGAACAGATTAGAAAATACAAACACAACTACAAAGACACTCAGCCAACTTATATTTGACAAAGGGGCTAAACATGGTCACTGAAAGAAAGATAGACTCCCTAATAAAAGGTGCTGGAAAAACAGGCTTTCCACATGCCAAAGAATGAAACTAGACCCATGTCTATCACCATGCACTAAACTAAAGTCAAAATGGATCAAAGACCTAAATATTAAAATAGAAACACTAAATCTACTGGAAGACAAGGTAGGCAGAAATCTTGAAGACATAAGGTTAGGCGAAGAGTTCATGAACCAAACACAAACTGCACAGCAAGTACTTCAAAGAATCAACAATTGGAATCTCATCTTATTTAAAAACTTTTGCAAGCCAGGCGTGGTAGCATATGCTTTTAATCCTAGCACTCTGGAGGCTGAGGTAGGAGGAGTGTTGTGAGTTTGAGGCTGACTTGGGCTACAACGCAAGTGCAAGGCTGGCCTGAGCTACATAGTGTGGCCCTGCCTCAAAAAAACTAGGGCCGGAGAGAAGAACAAGATGGCGGAACAGTAAGCAGCAGAATTAACAGCCTCCCTGAGAGATACCATCCAGATGCCAGAATATAGCAACATGGGGAAGACAAGAAGGAAGGAAGTGGGCCCTCTGGGCCCAAGAAGAATCTAAAGTGAGAATTGAAACCCACAGAAAGAGTAAAAAGAAACACTTAAACAAAGAAGGTGGCAGCTGGCAGCGCCTCTGCCCGGAGCCAGACCCACTGTGTGGAACCGAGGGACACACAATCAAGGTGCCTCAAAAGCAGTAACCCCGGAGGCCTCTGCCAAGAGGGGCAGCATTGGAAGAGAATGGCAGTGGACAGGGGGAGCAGACCTGGAGAACTGGACTGGCTGATAGTGGGTGCACAGAGGTCTTCACCCTCCCATGAGAGAAAGAGATTGGCTGGGAGACATCTTGGAGTTGGGCTGGGGACTCCTAGCTGGGTGCAGTCCCCTGGAGGTTGCTCAGGCTGAGCCCTGCCCCCACGCACATTCTGGGGGCTACCTCAGAGGGTCCCTGCAGGTGACCAACTCGGTCTGGAGACGGCTGCTCCACTCATGCTCCAGGGGTGGTGGTAGAGAGTCCGCGGGTGACCGGCCCAAGTTTGTGGGTGACAGCCCCGCCCCTGCCACACTGTACCAGCCATCGGGGAGCCAAGGCAGGCTGAGGGAAGACAACAGATAGCGTTATAACAGCATCCCCAGTGACAACCATCAGATATCCATAATCAGCACTGGCTAGAAGAACCAGTCGTGCTTCAGAGAAACTGTGACCAACATGAGGAATGCCTGGGACCCCAGTACCCATTTGCCCAGAAGAACCCAGTAATATGTCAAGACAAAGACACAAAAGGCAGTCTCTGGCTTCCAATCCAAACAGAGCAAGTCCAGGAGATGTAAATGCAGAGATCAGGAGTTCCACAACTGAAGTTTCTGAGGTGATGGCAACTGAAGTAAAGAAACAACTTCAAGAGGCTATAAAAGAAATTAGAACAGAAATACTAACTCAACTGAAAGAAGAAATGAAAAACATAATAAAAGAACTGCTAGGCAACTCTAAAGGAGACATAGATGAAAAATGGAGCATAGGAAAATGAGGGAAACCTGGAATTAACAATACAAAAAAGATTTAGAATTCATGAAACAGATTCAAAGAGATAACCAGGAAATCAAAACCTCCAATGAAAGGTGGCAAAACCACTTGAAAGAAACTAAAGATAAACTTTCAAACCTTGAAGACAGGTTTGCAGCTTGTGATCGTGAAAGGATCTCTCAAAAATAACAAGGAACCTGGAAGTAACAATATAATGGCTGCAAGACAACCCAAAGAAACAACTTAAGAATAAAAGGTGTGAGTGAAAAAGCAGGGGTCAGTACAAATGACATTAAAAGCCTATTTACAGAAATAATTTTAGAAAACTTCCCAAGCATGGGAAAAAGAAGTGACTTTCAGATAAGTGAAGCATATAGAACTCCAGCTAACCATAACCAAAATAAATCTACACCCAGACATATAATAATCAAGATTCCAGAAATTCAACACAGGAACAGAATATTAAAAGCCATGAGAGAAAAGAAACAGATCACTTACAAAGGAAAACCCATCAGAATCATGACAGACTTCTCAGCACAAACCATCAGGTCAAGAAGAGCTTGGAGTGAAGTATTTCAAGCCCTGAAAGAAAACAACTTCCAATCCAGATTACTGTATCCTGCAAAACTATCTTTCAAAATTAATGGAGAAACAAGATACTTCCATGACAAAGAACAACTGAAGGAATTTATGACCACCAAGCCAACCCTACAAAGAATACTGAAGGACATTTTAGATAGAGACAAAAAGACCACAGCTCCAGAAGCAGTGGCAGAGGGATATCACCAAGAGGGGCAGACAACTGAGTAGAGAGGAAAAGTGGGCAGCCAACTGCAGGAAAGTGGTGTGGCAGAAACAAGGCAGTGCATGTTGGCCTTAACCATTAACATAGATGGCTTCAATCCACCAATGGAAAGAAACACAGGCAGAGTGGATCAGGAGACAGGATCCACCAATATGCTTTATACAAGAAACACATTAAACTCAAAAGGGGGTTCATAGACTGAAAGTCAAAGGAGAGAGAACAATGCTATATCTGACAGGGAACCAGAAAGAAGTGGGGGTAGCCTGCCCATTAGCTACATAGTGGACAAGAAAGAAATGGCATTTTTATACCATGGAAAGCTACTCAGCTATAAAGAAAAAGAACCTCAAGCCTCTTGTAGGTAAATGTATACAACTTAAGATCATGTTCATCAATGAAATGGCCCAGAGCCACATGGGTGAGCATCATGTTATCTCCCTAGTACAAAAAAACCTAAAGGAGTTAATACAATTCAACATACACAATACATATTGTAAAAATGAAAGGGGAGGAAGTGTCTAAACAGGGCAGGCAGTGACCACTGTTAATCTATCATCGGGATTTGAGTCCTGTATTGTTTTCATTGAGCTGTTTAGTTTGGTCTTATTCTACTTCGGTTTGCCTAGTTTTATTATATTTGATGGCATAGACAGCTATTTCAAAGATAACAAAACACATTATGGTAGCCATTATTGGTATCTGATCACCTTGTTTTGAAACCCTATATTGTTTTCATTGTTTTGTTTTGAGTGATTTTATCCTATTTTGGTTTGATTGTATTATGACTGATGATATAAGCAGCTGCTTAGAAGATAACATGAGGCATTATAGTAATCAGTGTTGTTTTACTATGTATTGCTCCCATTGTTTTGTTTTTCATTGCTTTTATCCTGTACTATTTTGTTTGATTGCATTGTGCCTGATGGTATGGGCAGTTATTTTGAAGATAACAAGAAGTATTATAAGGGAAAAGGAGGAAAGAAGGAAGGGAAAAGGAAAAAGACATAAATCTGTATATAGGTATACAGAAGATAGTTAAAATGACTATACTACTAAATGCATTAGTTATTGAAAAAGAACAGTTACTACTCTTATGATTGGATCAATTTTACATGCCTAAATCTGTTAATCTAAACAACCCCTTTGAAGGTAACCATATGCAATATTACAACCATTGTCAAATTCCAATCATCTCACTTTGTAAACCTATAATGTTATTGTATTGGATTTGTTGCTGTTGTTGTTTGTTTGTCTCTTTTGCTTTTTGTTTTTCTTTTCTGTGTCCATTTTCTCTTAAAAAAAAAAAAAAAAACTAGGGCCGGAAGTTTGACTCAGTGGTTTAAGCACCTGTCTGGCAGATGTGAAGTTGTGAGCTCAATCCCCAGTGCCACAATAGATAAATAAATAAACAATAAAAAAATAAAAAGTTTTTGCACTTCAAAAGAAATCACCAACAAAGTGAAAAGAAAACCCACAGAATGGGAAAAAATTTAGCCAACAGTCCCTCAAAGGACTTATATCCAGAACATACAAAGAATTGAAAAACATCAGGCCCCCCAAATTTAAAGACCCAATCCAAAAATGGGCACCTGAGATGAACACACAGTTCTCAGAACAAGAAACAAATGGTAAATAAATACATGAAGAAATGCTCAACATCACTGGTCATTCGAGAAGTGCAAATTAAAACAACATTGAGATTCTATCTCACTCCAGAAAGAATAGCTGCCATCAAGAAATCAACTGATAACGAATGTTGGCGGGGCTGTGGGGAAAAAGGAACCCTTCTCCACTGTTGGTGGGAG
>RJWM01002671.1:86552-125009 GCA_004363535.1 Dasyprocta punctata
CGACGGGACCTAGAACTGGAAGTCCTCTTCAATCCAGCTATTCCCCTTCTGGGTATTTTCCCAGAAAAATTGAAAATGTCATGTCACAGTGATAAATATGCACCCACATTTATAGCAGCACAATTTGTAATAGCTAAATCTTAGAAACTTCCAAAATGGTCATCAACTGCAGAATGGATGAAAAAGATGTGGTATTTTTATACAATGGAATATTACTCAGCTACAAAAAAATGATGATCTTGAGGCTTTTATGGTGGCAACTTAAGACTATACTCATGAGTGAAATGAATCAGATTCATATTTGTAAATATTGTATTGTCATGTAGTGTAAAAATAATAAAGATAATAATAATAATAAACTGAAAGAGTAATAAGATCCAAAGTGTACAATAGATATTGTAATAATAAAAGGGAAAGAAAGTGCTCAAAAGGAAACAACTGGGATAGGAGAAAGAAGAAATGTAAGAAAGGAAAAGATCGTATGTATGTAGGTATACACATATAACTGTATGTATGTATAAGTGTGCAAGACATAACTATACTACTAATTCTCTGTTAGTTCATCAAAAAGAATAGCTTGTGCTGTCATTGTCTGTTCATTTTTTATGCCTAGATCTTGTAACTTGAACAACTACTTCCAAGATAACAATATGCAATATATTAACTAGCATTGATTTCTTACTGTTTTTTTTAATTCTGTATTGTTTCTACTCTTTTTTCTGTTTTGCTTTTTAAAATTAAAAAGAAAGAAATTGCTTTTTATTCAAATTGATATAGACAATTCTATTTTTCTTTTACAAGTTTTATTTAGACCTCTCATCGTACTGAAACTTATTTAGTGTTGCTTTCTGTTTAAATGTTCCCCCAGAGCCCCATGCGACCATGGAGGTGGGGCTTTCTAGGGTGGCTGAGCCTAGCGTTTTTGATTGGTCTGCTGTCCAGCTCTGGGATTCAGATGTGAGTGCTGCGCCTGCCCAGGGGCAGAGCCAGCACACAGTGTGAGGGAGGTGCACGTTCTGCTTTTCACCGTTTGCTCTTGTCGCTTGCAGTCACCATGAACGGCTGCCCCTCAGCCACACCATCCTGCCTTGGAGCCAGCTGAACATGGACTGAAACCTCCAAAAACTGTAAGCTAAATAAACCTTCCCTTCTCTAATTTTGGGCATCAGGTACTTTGTCTCGCAATGAGAAAAAAGTAACCAAGACATTTAGATAAGCAGTCAACTTGAAATTTAGTTTTCTATGCTGTGCAATTATTTGTGTGTGTGTTGTGCAGAGGTCAAGATGGATTTTTCTTGCAGATACTCGGATCATTTATTGGAAAGCACATCTTTTCCTACTATGGATCAGTGTCATCTGCAGATAAGTTAAGCAGCATCATGTGGGGTCTCTTTCCAGATGCTTTATCCTCTTCCCCGGTAGCATTTTTATAAATATAATATCTTGGGGAGTCAGTTCAAAAGTTTATATGCTTAGGATTTTGTTGGGTTTTTTTTTTTTATTGAAAGCTGTCTTGGCTCTCCTGGGATGCATAAAGTTTCATGCAAATTTTAGAGATACTCTGTGCATGCAATAACAATAAATCTATGAATCATTTCAATAGATTTGATATTTTTATAATATTGAATTTACCAGTCTATGAATACAGTATATCCCTCAATTTATTTAGATCTTTAATTTCCTTCAGTAATGTCTTGAAATTTTTTTTACAGGATCTTACACTCTTTTATTTCCTCTTTGGTTATTTATGATTTAGTTACTATTATAAATAGCTATGCTTTTTTACATTTCAACTTAATTATTGCTGGTATGTAGGAATCAATTAATTTTGATATATTAAACCTGCATTTCCAACATTGCTGATTTCAGTAACTCATTCTAATTGTTACATATATATATATATATATATATATATATGTATTACTTCACATATACTATATATGCAATGATGATATCTACAAATAATAATAATTTGTTTTACTCCCTTCCCACACTAATTCCTTTTTGTTTTCCTGTCTAATTTCACAGTTAGAGTTTCCAGAATAACTTTCAGTAGAAGTAGTGACTTCAAGCAATTCTTTCCTGTAGGCAATGTCTGAAAGAAAGGTTCAGCATTTTACTATTAAGTATCATTTTGTTACAATTATTTCTTTAAAGACATTTTTCATCACATTAAGGAATATTCTGTTTCTAGTTTGATAAGAGCTTTTGTCATGAATGTGTATTGAAACTTTATCAAGATATATTTTCTGTATTTTTTAGATATATGATTACTTTAATCAGATAATGTGTGGAATCACATTAATTTCCAAATGTTACACCAATATTACTATCCTGAGGGAAAAAAATCTTAATATCTTTTCCTTTTATGAATATGTTTTATTTAGAACTTTTTACAGCTAAGTTTATGAGTGAAATTGACTTACAGCTGTCCTTTATTTTAATGTCCCTGTCCATTTGTGCATTTATTGTGATCTCACTTTACTAATTGTGAATATTCTCATTTTGCTATTTCATGGAAGAATTTCTGTAGTAGCTGGGCTGTTTCTTCCTAAAATGTTCTAAAGCATTCACCAGAGCAACTGTTGGAACCTGGAGATTTCTCTGTGAAAAAGATTTAAAATAAAAATTCAAGTTTTGCAGGTATATACTTCAGTGGCACAGTGCCTGCCTGGGAAGCTCAATGCCCTGAGTTCAATTCCTGGTACAGGAGAAAAGAAGGAAGGAAGGAAGGAAGGAAGGAAAAGAGAAATAGATTCAGTTTTTATTCTAAAAATTCAATTTTTAACGTTATAGCAAAATACATAATTTCTATTTTTTCATGTCATTCCTTTAGTCAGATTTTTGTTGCAGGGACAAGATACTCGACAAACACAGCTGCAGAGAGGGAGAGAGTGTTTACTTGGGCTCACAGTCTCAGGGTCTCGGCCCATGGCCGGCTGACTCCAAGGCGAAATATCCTGGTGAAAGGCCCGTCAGAGGACAGCCGCTCATCGCATGGCAGCCAGGAAGCAAAGCCAGAGAAGGAGGACAAGCTAGAGAACAAGGGGCAGAGACCGGTGTTACCCCCAGCTCGCCCCCGACTCCCACCCCGACTGCTGTGCTAACCCCCGAGGCATCTCTCAAGCTCAGGTTGACAGTCAAGACTAACCATCAGTCACTTTTGGTAAGCTGTGTTTTTGTTTCTTAGAAATTTACTTCATCTAAGTTTTCAAATGTATTGGCATAAAGCTGCTTATATTTTTTATGATCTTTTCAATAGGTCTGGAATCTGTGCTTGTGTTCCCTTCTTCCTTCCTGATATTAGCCCAAGTCCAATGATCATCCCAGCGTCAGTGCCACCGAGAAGTACACTTGTCCCACCTGCACGCCCAGAAGGAGAGAGCGCACGGCACCAGGGAACATAAACGGGGCTTGTCACACTCTGTTTCCAAGAGCAGGGAGGTTGTGGATGGAGGAGCCTGGATTCAAAGCCCCGCATGAAGCAGAGCGCAGCCGCCCGGCTGGGGATGGGCGCGGCTGCCCAGCGGGACCAGCCCGCGCCGCCCCTGCCCAGAACCCAGCCCTGGGTGCGCCTTCGAGACACCAGGGCTCCTCTCTGGCCCCAGCAGGTGCCGACTGCTGGACCTAACCAGGGCTTCTAGAATAGACACCTCTTAGAATGGCTACAACTTTCTCTACCTGGTTTCAAAAGTAATGATTTTTTCCCAGCAAAGTTTTTCTGTGAGCAAGTCAGTGTTAAACTTATAAGAAAATTACATTTGGTAATGATCTGAACTTTTAAAAATCCATTTTCCATTTCTGAAATGAGAGTGCAATTTCTCCCACACTTTATTTGTTTCATGGCACAGATTGGAACTAGTATCAATTTTCTGCCAGCATATTAAAACACATTTTTATTAACTAGTAATTGCAATGATACTTAGAAATCAGAAACAAAATACATCTAGAGAATTGAAAAATATATATTTCTGATTGTGCTAATAAAAATTATAAGTCTATAGTTATTGTGGTTTCTTAGGTTCGTATATCCTAGCACAGCAGTGCACTGTGGGAATTTTCTCAAATTCTTCCCAGCAATTTAACATCATGAATCTCAAAGCCAGAGGTAACTTGACAACCACACAGTAGCTTCACTGTAAGTCCATTAACTTTGCCAGATCTTATAAATTAACCAGCACTTGTGTGTGGAAATTTAATCAGAACATCTCAATGCAAGAAACACAAAGGGCAAAGTGGAAAGGGCCTGGACGTTAGAGTTAGAAACACCAAATCCAAATGCCAGGTTCACAAATGTGCTTAGAATGCCTCCATCTCTTTGGGCATAAATTACATCAACATATAAGACTGCAGTCCTTGCAAAATTGCTGTGAGAATTAACTGTGAAAACATCAATAAAAATATGCCTAGCACAGTTCCTAGAACACAGGTGGAACTCCCGTGGAAAAATTGGACAGCACTTGGAGCAAGTGATGAAAATCATCACCACCACTGAGGAGCAGATGGATGCCACGTGCTTCCAGATGGGATGCGGTGAGAGGGACAGCTGTGTGTCTGCAGCATTCCGCCCTAGGTGAGTCACCCAGGCCTAACCTTGAGGACAAGAACAAGCCATAGTTAGGAGCATTCTACTGAAAAAGTGGAGAGGAGGGGGAACATGACTGTATTCAAAAATGCAAGTCATAAAAAACAAGGAAAGACTGCAGAAATGTTCCAGATTAAAGGAGAATCAAGAAGCACCCCAGTTTAGTGCAAGACCTGCTCTTAGAGTGGATGCTATACTGGAACAGGTTGATGTTATAAAGAATATTACTCAGCCAAGTTAGGAAATGGGTGCTGTAGTCTGAGTGTTCGTACCCCCAGAATGCATGTCCAAACTTAATCCTTGAATTCCTAAGTGACGTCATTGGAGGGGGGACCTTTGGAGGTCATTAGGATTGGATGAGGTCAGCTCCCACAGTAGCATTACTGACTTCATACGAGGAAGCGACCTGAGCTTGTGCACTGGCTGTGTTTTGCACACGGTGCCCTATCATGACATCACACACTGTCCTCCCCAGGTGCAGAGCAGACACACCACACTCTCGGACTCCCCAGCCTCCAGAAGTGAGAGCCACATAAAATTCTATTCTTTACAAAATACCTAGTCTATGATGTAAGAAACAAGGTCTTTTCTATCAAACCAAAGTGGCACATGACCTCAAAATAGCCTAAAGGTACCTCTAACTCCCCCACTCCACAGTTGTTTGCCCCCCTCACACCACTTCTGTTAGCCAGCAGAACCAGGTTTTAGCTCCAACAAAAGAGACAAAAAGACAGAGCCCTCCCTGCATTAGGAATAAAAGATCGGTGGGGCAGACTGCCCACCACCTGTGCTATGGCCTCACATTGGAGACTTTGCGCACCCTTCTGCGGAAGTAAACTGTGCTTTGTGGAGACGTCAAATTTCAGTGTTTGTTCCTGCAACCCCAGGAGTCTTCCTCACCAGAGACGGAAAGTAGACCAAAAAGTTGGAATTTAAACAGCAGATCTGAAAAAGTTTACATTCACTGAAGTTGATAATTGTATTGAAGACTATATGGGAATGCCCCTTCACTAGGAAAGATACCAAAACATTTAGGGCTGGATAACTGGAGAAATACATATATCATGGAGGGGGAAAAATGATAACAGATGGAACAAAATGTTACTAAGTGAATAGGAAAGACTGTATGGATATTCACAATTCTTGCAGTTTTTCTGTGAGTGTGTAAATATTTCCAGTAAAAGCTCCTGAGATGTCTGCAGGGACCATACAGGCACTCACAAAAGATGCACGTGAAGAGCTTGAATGAAATTGTCCCGTGAAATTCGAGTGAAAACAAAAGTGATATTTACACCTTAGAGTGAGTTTCTAGACTGCACAATTTATATAACTGAATTCATGAACTGCTGTAAATAGATACTGAGCCTCTCTTTCTTACCCTAAAAGTTGTATGTGCAAGTTGACCAAAACTGTCTTTTCTCGCCCTTTCTCACGCAGTTATGTGCAGCATGTTAGAGCGACATCTCCTGGTGAGGTGTAACGTTGCACTCCAATTCTACCGCGCAGCACGAACAGCTGTGCCAAGGCCGGCCACAGTTTCCGCCCACGAAACAGGGCTGCACAGACGCCATGGGAGGGGAGCTGGAGCAGGAACAGAGCAGTCTGGGCCTCACCCCTCCTTCTAGCAGGGGAGTTCAGCTTCAGGGGACCTAGCAACTCTAAGTCTGCCGATTCACTGCCGAGTGCAGGTGGACAAGTAAAACTGTCAAGCGTGAGCAAAGCTGTGAAACTGTGCATTCTTTATTTTTAAAAGGTCGCATCATTATCTGCTCATCCTTTAAAAGTATGTTGTGCTTTCAAAAGCGTTTGATGCATGAATGCTCCAGGGCGCGGGGCTAACTTATGGCACACGTGTTACTGTGTTATTTTTTTGAGACAGAAGATGTTAATGTATGAGATGTTTTTTTAAAACTAAAACCTCGGTATTCAGGTTTAATTGCAGTGTCGTCACTTTTCAATGAATCAGTGACTTTTGGGTTGCAGTGTGACTCTCAGTCGCTAAAAGGTTCTAAGGGAATGCTCACGGCTCACGGGGAAAGGACCAGCCCAGGGCTTCCTGGCACCCGCAACTCCGCACGAGGCCCCACGCAGGTGCAAGAGATGGACAGTGAGGGCTTCATGGACTCCTTCTGCATCAAAACACACCCACAAAACACTGCTAGGTGCCTACTGTGTCACCCGAGATCTAGCAACAAGGTTAGGCTGAATAGCTAAGAAGAAACAAACAAGTTTTCATCAGAGACATGGGCAGAACAGGAAGGCAGGCACTTGGAATCGACTTTGCTGAAACGATCAGAAGCTGGTGGAATCTACTTCTTCAAGACTCTGGAGTCTAACCCAAAATTACTGGGGGCAGCTTCATAAAGAGAAGGGAAGTCGGCTTGTTGTAAGAGAGTACAGTACTAGAGACATGGTGGCACAGACCTGCAACCCCAGGGACTCAGGAGGCTGAAGCAGGAGAATTGCAAGTTCAGGCCCAGCCTGGGCAATTTATTGAGACCCTGAATCAAAATAAAAAATAAAAATAAAAAAGGCTGGAACATAGCTCAGCACTTTCTGGACTCAATTCCCAGTGCCACAACGAATAAATAAATAAATAAATAAATAAGAGAGCGAGCAACCCACTGGGGACCCCTCACGTCTCTGCGAGCTGCTCCGTTTCGCAGTCCCCAGCTCCCAGCTGTATGCACCTCATTCATCTGAGCACCTGCGCTCCCCTCTCGTGTGTGTCCAGTATCTCTCACTCTCTCCATAAATATTCCCCCTCTTAGCCTCCATTTTTCCTTATTATTTGTACTTTGATTTCAGGCAACATGAGCCTGACACCTCAGGTTGGGAGCTACATCTCTCCTCTATCCATCTCACCAGGTAAAGACCCAGGTCCGGCCAGATGGCGAGGAGGCACATGAGCACCAAAGCTGGCTCCAGAAAACCGAGACCTCCAGCCCGCCCATCAGGTGGGCAAAAAGTTCAATCCATCAATTAGCTGTTTCCCAGATAAAGAGACATTTGCCTCCTTGCGGAGTAGCATACAAAGTGTGATTGGAATATATGGTAAATGTTTACACATTTTAAAATTTATTACAGTAAGTGACATGTTGCCTTTAATTCCCCTCAAAACTCTACCCCTTGTTTGAACACACTTACCCACCATTCTTGCCACTCCGATGCAGTTCTGGAGTCCTCTTTTGTGTCTGTTTTTACTCGATACAATCAAAAGTATGGGGAAGGCCACTGCCAAGTGAAATCCAGCAGAAAGATAGGTTCAGGAAAATCATTACTGCGGGTCCACATCCACTTTATTCCCCAGGTCTGGCACCATGCAACTTCTGGTTGTTACCCAAAGTCAAAGTAACCATGAAAAGTATTTTTGGATCAATTCAGGACATCAAGACAGCCATGACAACACAACTGAAGAGGGTAAAAATTTTTTTAATTTTAAATATTCATCGTATTTTCTATCACACCTCATATATTCATGAAGAATAGTTTGCAGAGACATCAGTGACGGTCAAATGTTCAGCGCCCGTCGTATTATCATTAGTCTGTGCCAACACGCTAGTCTGCTCACATGAACCAAAAAATATAGGCTATGAAATTTAAACTTCCATTGTCCTTCGCCCAGAAAATTTATTTAATTTTGTGTTTAGTTATCACGAAGAATTATGTGTTTTTAGGATTTTGCAACAATTTAGGGCAGAGTCTTACATATGTTTTTGAAATAGTGACAAGTCATTCTTAAAAATAGATGATTTAGGCAGTATAGAAAAGTCACTTTGATAGAATTTAAATCAAGTATCAAAAATGGATGAACCCACATGGTTCCTTTTCCTTAAATCATTCCTTTATTTGGCTCCCTAAAACGAGTCAATTTAATTTAAAAAGATTCAAAATATTGACTCTAGCATGTGCTCCCAAGGACATCCAAGCAGAGTGAGATCATTCAAAAGAAAACTTTTTCGTCTCTATGGATGGTGAGAAGTACGAAGCCTTCTTTATGAAGCTCTTACAAACCAGGACAGTGTTCAAAATGCTAAAATTCCTGGGTCAAGATATGGCTGAATTGTAGAATAAAATTATCAAACGTGGAGCTTGGCCGTGTCCTTCAGCTCCGCCGGGCCCCATTGTGAGAACAGGACGGAGATGCAGCAAGTTCTCAGAGGTGAGACGGGGCAGAAAATCGCATTTCACGTGGCTTGGGAACGGGAACTGTTCCTGAGGAAGGCAACTTGTCTGGTTCCCACGAGGATGCAAAGAGCAATGGAGGAAAACCCAGCACATGGTAGTCATGATGTCCTGCCCTTGGGCAAGCCACGTGCTGCCACGACCCACGCGGCTCCTGAGGTTCTTGGGGTGAAGGACCACGAGAGGATGTGAAAAATAGAGACAAAGCTGGAGTCAGGTGGAGCCCTTATCCTCCTGATGGGAGGAAAGGAACTGCTCAACCAATGCTGCCAGTTTATTTATATACCGGGAAGGATGACGTCAGTTTCAGCCCCTCTGCCCAGCAGCCCAGGCCTGGCTTGTTTAGGAGCCTCCTGTTTTGCTGGGCTGTGGGAGCATTTTTCACCTGGTTGGCCCAGGTGCTCTTTGTTCCTTTGGTAAGTTCACGTGTGGGTTATTTTCCAGCTTCAACGGCTGCCTGCGATGTGCTTTCATGCATTAGACCTCTCCAGGCCCAGGGCAAAGCTATGGTGGTGCTGGTAAGCTTTCACCAAACCCTCCCATTCACTCCTGGAACCCAGGAAGAAATACATTTCCAAGCAGCGTGGTAGTCCTGCGCTGCGTGCCTCAGCTCCAGCCACGGAATGTGAGCAGGAAGGACGTGTGCTCTTAGCCTCCTGCGAGCCCCTCACCCTCTCCCCTTCCTCCTCACTGCCTGTCTGCAGCTCAGCGTCAATACCAAAGACATGCAGGAGCTGGTATTCAGGAATGGCAGGGACTCCACCAGTCCGAATCCTCACATAACTGCACAGAACACCCTCCCGCATTGCTGCAGTGAGTAAGGAGTCAAACCAGAAGATGCTAACCACTACTAAGAAGCTGGGGTTTGCCTTTTATAGCAGACAACTTCATCTTAACTTAGAAACTAAGCAAGGGTGGATAGCATTGAGCTGGAGAAGGAGGGTGTTATGGCTTGTGTCTAGATGGGCCCCCAAAGTCTCATGCAGTCATAGGGCTTTTTTGGAAGTGACTGGATCTAAAGTATGTGATGCTAGAATTGATTCATGGTGCAATGCCAGGCTCAAGGGCACTAGGATTAAGGGCGTGAGTGCTGTCCTCCCTAAATAACCTGGATAAGATAAAAGGGGCAGAAATATACTGTTAAGGTCGCTTGTTTTTGCTGTCTTCTGCTGCCATGAAATATTGCCCCTCTGCCATGCCACCCTGCCTTGGAGCCAGCAGATTACAGACTGAAACCTCTCCAAACTGTAAGCTAAATAAACCTTTCCTTCCTTAACTTTGGGCATCAGGTATTTTGCCTCAGCAATGAGAAAAATAACTAAGACAGAAAGGGAGCAATGGCACATAGTCTACCTGGAGCACCAGGCATCCAGCCGGTGCCTCTCACCTCACGCAGTGCAGCAGTCGCCCCACTGTGGCACTCTCAGCCTCCATGACACAGCCAAGGAGGTCATGGCCCATAGAGGTTAAACAATTGCTTAGGATTTGACAGCTGGGAAGCGTCACAGGTAGGGTTTGAACTTATGTCCTCCAGCTTCAAAGCCGAGTTCTTTCATGAAGACGCAGTCAGGCCTTGCACTGAGCAGCTGTGTCATACGCTTTCTCACTCTTCAGTCCGAAAGTATTCCTGGGGTATGACATAAAAAGGTGACCCTAGCAGGTTGTCGGGATGCTACCACCCTGTCCCTCCTGTTCTGAGTCAGGACATCCTCCCTAGGCTGGCACAATCTTCCCCTGAGTGACAGCACCCACAGTGGGATGACTGAGCCCACACGCAGTGTGTCTGCCTCCCCGTGAGCTCAGCACTCCTGCTACAGTCTCCTCCTGTCTGTGTCTCCACAGGGTGGACGTCCCAGCCGTACTGTGGCTCCGACAGGAAGTCCTGCAGGGTTGGCCACCCATGCTCCAGCCCCTCAGCATAGGGTCATTTGCCCAGAGTCTCCAGCCTCCCATGCCTTGCTGGCAGTCCTTCCTCTTACTCCTCCCATGCACCTTTTTCTACCATACATTTTATTTTAGCATAATAGTAGCCTGCTATGCATCTCAATATCTTTGCCTGAGGAATACAGAAAGCAATCTTTGTGTTTACCCACAACAAAAGACAGAGTGTGTGCACATGTGCAAAGTTTCAAACCAGGACTTTCAGCGACATAATGCTCCATCTAACAGGTTTAGCGTGTTTATCTGAGGATCACATGA
Organism: Dasyprocta punctata; assembly: GCA_004363535.1. Lineage (NCBI taxonomy): Eukaryota > Metazoa > Chordata > Mammalia > Rodentia > Dasyproctidae > Dasyprocta > Dasyprocta punctata. Next base: position 97,522 of record RJWM01002671.1, read on the forward strand.
TGTATAATACACACATATCACTCTATGACGTTTTTCTTTTTTTAAGTTTTCTTTTTATTTTTCTAGTAGAAATATCAAAATTCAGTACAATGGCACACAAAAAAAGCAGATTTCCAAGTTTTGGAGGAGGTCAAAAGATTACTTATGCATGAATGGTAAAGGTGATATATTATGGTAAAATGCATGGTCTCCTAACAGAAGAGTGGTGTGGGAGGGGATGATGATGACCGACCTTGGCAATGTGAGCCAAAGTTCCAGTGACAGTGAAATGGAGTTAGAATCAACTGATACATATGAAGAGAATGCAGATCTCCTTGATTCAGATGATGAAGAAAACAGCAATGTAAGTGCACATTCAACCGGTTGAATGTTGCAAAATGATCACATAACCAAATGGAATGATGCAATGGTAGAACTAGTTCCCAAAATATAATGAGGGTCTTGGCAGTGGTGAAACGTAATGGACAGAAGGCCAGCACTGCCATTCAGTGTTAGAAACTGTAACAGACCAAATGCTACAAGATGCTGTGAAACACAAGGGGTGAAATGCGAGTAAAAGGTTCTGTCTGCACCAATAGCCATATTCAAAATGTATTCATTGTGACACCTCACTAGCTGCACTGAAAGGATTTAGGTCTACTGTACTTAGCAAGAATTTTTCATGGTAATTGCAAAAATGTATAAGACATATGGAAAAGCAATGGTTCAAAACATGGCATAAAAAAATTTATGCCCTTGTAGATGCAAATATTTATTATGCTTTCAGTTTAGAAATTTATCCTGGAACTTAGCCATCAGGTCTTTGTTCATATAGTAATAAACTGAATGATATTGTGAACAAATTTGTTGCTTCTACCTCCCAAACTAATTGGAATATGATATCTGACAACTGGCTTATCAGTTTCCAATTGATGTTACATTTACTAACAGAGTGTTCACCAGTGCAGGAACTGTACACAGGAACAAAGCAGAAATTCCAAATGAAATGTTGCAATTTCAAAACAGAGAATTGTATAGTACAATCTTCCGATTTCAGAAAGATTTACATTGGCCTCATATATGGTAAAGAAAAACAAACTGATACAACTGTAAACATTTCACCATGATGGAAATATTGATCAGGAGACTTTGACAAAACAGAAGCCTGAGCCGGGCGTGGTGGCGCACACCTTTAACCCCAGCACTCGGGAGGCTGAGGTAGGAGGAGCGCTGTGAGTTCAAGGCCGGCTTGGGCTACAACAACGTAAGCACAAGGCTGGCCTGAGCTACACAGTGCGACCCTGCCTCAAAAAAGCTAGGGCTGGGAGTTTGGCTCAGTGGCTTACACGCCTGTCAGGCAGGCACGAGGTTGTGAGTTCAATCCCCGGAGCCGCAAAAAAAAAAAAAAAAAAAAAAAAAAAAAAAAAAAAAAACCAGAAGCCTGAGGTGGAAATTTTCTACAACAAAACCAAAGGTACAGTAGATGTTATTAATGAATTATACAGCAATGTCACACAAAACACAAAGTATTGACCAATGATTGTGTTTCACTCAATTCTAAACATGTGTGGCATAAATAGTTTGATAGTTTGCAAAGAAATAACAAGTGCAAAATACCATGGAGAAATTTTCTTAGAGGATTTGAACTGGTACTCACAAGAGATCATTTATGGCAGAGAAAGAGCAAAATGCTTCTCCCAAGGAATTAAGCAAAAAATTGTGGCGCACACTGATGAACTGACAGGTGAACCAGCAGGTGCAGCATCACAAAGACCCACTACAACAATAGGAAAATCAAAAGATGTCAGCTGTGCCCTACAAGAGAGGACAAAACAAAACCTATGTGCTGTCAGTGTAAGCTACACTTGTGCATGGAACATGCAATTTTCATGTGTGAAGACAGCCTTGGATGTGACAGTTGAAGTGAAGATTATTTCTGTGGCAGACATTTGCTTGTGCTTACATTGTACCTCACATAGGTTTTCATTTCTAATGTTATCTGTTAGGTTTTGTAAACAAGTACACAGCTGATGTGAAAATGTTGATGTTTATTCTAAATGCACAATACATATTAAGAATTTAATACTTTATTTTATTGATGTTTTATGTTCCTGTTAACTGCACACTATATAATACAATAAGAACCTCCTGACAAAACAGCAAGACCACTGAAATGTCAAGTATGTCCTACAAAAAAGGCCAGGAAAGCAAAACACACGCACTGTCAGTGTAAGTGATGCGTGTGTATGGAACTTGCTGTTGTCATGTGTGAAGACTGCCTCAGGTGTGACAATTTAAGACCTTTTTATGTAGACTGATATTGGTATTTTCACTGTAGTTCATATTGGAATTTATTTGTTGTTCTTTTTTAGACTTTGCACACTAAAAACAAGTCAATGTTGAACATTTTGATGCTTTTATATAAACAGTAAACATTAAAAAATCAATATTTCATTTTTTGTTATTTTTTCTGCGAAGCACTCATTGTTTACTATAATAAAACTCATAAAGTTAAAATTCATAATTCATCAACAGAAATATTCTAAAGAATAACGTGAGGTTCAACACACCCATGTTTATGGGCCTTTATGACAAGAGATGTGCTGTCTTCCACGGGCTGAGTAAACTCCTTACATCGGAAACCTCATCTCCTGGTTTGGGTCTGGGGAATGAGCTCAGGCCTGCACCTGCCGAGCCTACTCCTGGGCCTGACTCGGATCTGCACCTGCTGGACCTCAGCTCATCCAGACACTGTTTAGGTTCCAGCTGCTCAGAACTGTTCAGCCCAGTTCGAGAAACAATTCTTGTGCCCCTGCTGGGGCCAATCCTAGAAACACAGAGGTAGCTTTGATGGGCTGTCAACACACTGTCATTATCTGTAGCCACCTACTGTGCAGTAACACACCAGAGCTGCTTGCTCCTTTCTAACTACGACTCAGGCAATGGTTAATCGACCTTGCCATCTGCTGTGTGTGCTTTCCCCCGGGGCGGGTGAGACGTCTGACCTTGACCCGCCTGCTCTCTGAGGGCCGCTGAGATTGTGTTAACACCAATCAGAACGCAAGCTCATAGACGTCCTCCCTCAGGATCCAGCTCCACACTGGGCCTAATGAGGAGCAGGAAGAAAGAGGCCTCAACCTGGGGATATCAAGAATGAACAGAAAGGCCCAGAGATACAGCTCAGCAGCATAAGCACCTGCCTGGCAAGTGCAAGGTCGAGTTTGATTAGCAGTATCAAAAAAAAAAAATTAAAAACAAAATAATGAACAGGAAAAGTGCAGGAAGAACACTCGATCCCAGGCTGGGTGGGTAGCACTCCTGGGTGCCTCCCTCTCCCTCTGCCCCCTGTTCCTTCCTGTCTCCTGATGGGCCAATGAAATGGAGTTGGAGACACCCTTCCTGAGGACTCCGCGCAAGCACACCTCTCCCCAGATGCGCCCTCCAGGCTTGTGCCTCGCTGCAGGCCATAGCAAACCCAATCACGGAGAGGCGGTTACCGCACAGGCAGCAGGTCCCTGGGGAGACAGCCTAGGCAGGTGCACACCCATCGTTCTGTTCTCCCATCCTCTGGTCACAGGTGACTGATTCTCTGGCTTCTTGTTTACTCCAAGCAAGAAGAAAGCAGAAAAAGAACATCCCTAGGTCATAAAAAAGAGCCTTGCCAAAATCATCAGCTCGTAACTTAGCATCCCGACAGCTCCACGTGGCAACGTCACAAGAGATGGAAACTGAGAGGTCTTCACCTGGGTGCGCCGACACTCCAGAATCGGGGGTGGGGGATGAATACCAGCAGAGAATGGCTGAGTTAGGAGTTTAACATTTTTAATATTATGTCAAATGGGCCTGGAAAAATGTCAGAGCCTGCCCCAAATATCCAGAGTCCACTGCAGAGTCAGAGGGAAAATGAGGGAGTGTAGGGGTCTCTCTTTATGTCTGGTACATAGCCATAATCATTTATGAACATTTTCTGGAATCAAAGTAAGATCATCAGCTGAAATGAATCTCCAATCCAAGAAATACAACTGCATATAACTATGTGAACACTGTTCATTATTCTCAAGTTCATTCTTCAATTGTACACGATTCTCCTCAGTCTTCAAACACAGCATTCTTCTATTGGAGAAACAACTCCAGCAAATGGAGGATTTTTCCAAAATCTCTCTGTTGGAAAAACGCCCTCTTGAGGTCCTGACGCACAGTTTTCAGCCTTCCCACCAAGGAGAGGCCTTTGCCAGGTCGTGCTTCCCTGCTGCACAAATGAGAAAACAGAGGCACCTGGTCCCCCGAGGTGTGCGTGCAGTTTAAAAGGACACAAACCCCCTCGGTGTCCCATCACCACGGCCTCCCCTCGGGAAACACTGCCCTCAGCCCTGCTACGGAAAAAAAAAAAACAAAAACAAAATCACCAAGTTGAACGCAACTTTCTAAATGAAGCATTCTCTTGGGCTCCTGCCAAACCATGCCGGGGCCAGGTGGCCGTGTCCAGCGTCCTGAGCGCCGAGGAAAAGCTGTGCACACGGTCACTTGTTTGCATGGCCAGCTCCTGAGTTAGGTCTCCCTGTCCTTGCTCAGATGCAGAAACTGAGGCCAAGGTAGGCTGTTCATCCAACATGACCCAGACAAGGGACAAGAGATCACCGTCCAGGCTCCTCCCCCTTCCCGCATGTGGAACGGTCCCTTTCATGGTCTGCTAGAGGAAAATAAAAAGGAAAAGTCACGTCTGTCTTATGCAAATGAACGCCCAACGCATTGCTTCCTCCCCTCTTCTTATAATTATTTCAACACCTCTTGGCTCTTAGGTAAGGAAAATTCATGGACTTGAAAGACTCAGAATCGTAATCCCAACTTTAACTGGAATAAAAAAATGAGTTTTCCAGAGCCAGGTTCATTTTCAACTAATCAGAATTTTAAAAGAGGAGAAAAGAATTTCCCTAAGACAGATTAGTTTCAACACTGAGGTACACACATCCACAGGGGTGCACACACACCTGTACACATCTTAGTTAGACAACTCACACATCATTACAAAATTCCCACATCATCACAATCATAAATTCACATCTATTTGCCTACCCATCTGTTGTCATCTCCATCATCCCATCTAAAAAGTCCCACTGTTTCACCTAAATGTTAAGTATATTTTGGCAATTTTTCCTGTCTCTTAATTTAATTCCAGCCAGAAAAGAAAAAAGTCACGCACACACACACACACACATACACATCCAGAAAACTTCACCAAGAATATGGTTAAGATTATCTCACCTTGGGAAAGGAGAATAAAAATCCTGACAAAACTGAAAATTTTAAGATTGGATTTATTGCTTTGTGGAAAGGGAATAACTAAAACCACATACTAATGAGCAGAAGCTTCCTTTTTTAGGTTTTGTATTATTAAACTTCACCTCATGGAGTAAGATAAAGCCAATAAAATATGACATCTCCACATCTGCTGTGGCCACACAGGAAGGCCATGGACTGACGAGGAGTGGACTCTGTGTCTGACCATGGGATACCTGGCCTGGTCTCACAGGACAGCTCAGTACCAGGCACCCCAGGCGGCCCCAACCTGCTGGGGAGCTTGTGGCCAACATATTGAGACCCCCAACCACCCACCTCAGGGAGGAAGGCTGCTACCTAGGCTCCAGTGCCTGGAGAGTAACCGAATAATGGCTTGGGGCCTCCATTGCCCACTGTGATCCAGTCTCAGGGGAGTTACCAAGAACTGGGTTAAGACACACATTCACACCACGTACAGGCACACGCCAAATACAGTACCAGAGGAGCTCCCCTCCTCACCTGCCGTGACTCAGCACTGCTGCAGGTGCTCGCGGCGGGAAGCAGTCACCCACAAAAGTGCTGAGAAGCGGGACCTTCAGGAGGTGATTAGGAGGCAGAGCCTCGGTATGAGTCAGTACCGTTACTGCGGGAGCGCGTTGGTATCAGCTTCCAGAACTGCAAGCACAGAAACTTCTGCTCTTCGTAAATTACCAGTCTCAAGTATTCGGCTAAGGCAGCAACACCGACATCGACAAAAAGCAGACCACCCCGTGCTGACAGAGGCATTCGGCTCAGCTCACAGGAAAGCCTTCCCGGTGCTCTGCCAGGGAGGGATGACCCATCTTCTTCCTCGCGATGGGCAAGGGGCCGACCCTAAGCGGCCATCCCACGCCCCACCCCACAGCCCACAGCCCCCTGAGGTTTGGATTTTCATTTCCAAATTATCCAAGTGTAAGGAGTCAAAGAAACCACAGAGAATGTCCTGTGAATAAAGGGTTTCTCTTTTTTTGCCTCCGGACTTCACTTCACTTCTGAGAAAGCTTTTTTCCCTCTCACGGAGTCTGCACCTCCTGCCTTGGCATTTCTAAGACCTGCCGACGTGTGCAGTCTCTGCCACTTGTCCCTCACTCCTTGTCTACGAATTTCACCAGAGCTTTGAGAGTTCACGTCCTGCACTGGCTGACACAAGGAAGAAGGCCACACACTCTGGAAAGAGTCCCAGAGTCCCAAACCCAGCCTTAAGAGGGAGAGCGGGTGTCCCCTATCCGGCCTTGCCTTCGCAGGAGGGTGACCCACCCTGCCAGGAGGCGGTGTTCCTGACTGGGAACTCGTGGCCTACTTCCTGCTGCCAGACTCGGGCGTCTTGCATTCCGCTCCGCTCTCCTCAGGAACAGGCTCGACCCATTTTATAGCTGAATCTATAATGTATTTCAGACTTTTTATCACAAAAATAATGTGCATAGAAAAGCACATAAAACATACAGTTACAACCCACCAAATGACTGTACAACGAACACCCAGGTAAAGACCCAGCACTGCGGGCCGCCCAGAAGTCCAGGGTCTCTAACCCCATCCTCCCCGCACAGGCGCTCACTGCCTGGGCTTTTTGCATTCACTTTCTTGCTTGTATTTTTTTACCTACATGAGCATCCCTAGCAATACACTGTATTCATAACATCTAAAACTATCAACTGCAAAATGTGCCCTTATCTTAGGTTCAAATAAGAAAGAAAAATGATACCATTAAACTGACAAGCACTTCCTTGATTAGAATTCTCATTTTATGCTTATTAAAAAGGATACCTATGACTGTGTGCATATAGATTTTATCATGTATTACCTTTTGCATTCATAGAAAAGAAAAATTAAGTGAAGCACACTGGGGAAGGCAGCTTTAAACCTTCTGCGTGGATTCCACAGCCTCTGCGTCACTTCTGGCTCGGACTGGCCAAGTTCATTCTTCCACCGATCACCACCTATGCAAAAAGAGCCCTGGAGATATTCTTGCTGTAGCATCTCTGCTGTTTCTGCACCTCCCTGTAAACTACTGACATTCATTCAACAAGTTTTGGTGACGGTTTTTGCATCATACTGACATCACCATAATCGTCCTGACTGTTTGACTATTTTAAGGTCACTCAATCTGAAGTGGTGCAGAGAAAATAAGAGCGAGAGAGATAAGGAAGAGGCCTATAATCAGAGGGCATGGGAGAGCTTTTGGGGCCAGGGGGTGTAAAAGCTCTCAATAAGAACAAAGGAGTGTAGTTACCTTTATCAACTTTGGCCAGGGGAGGAGTTTGGGAGGTGGGCAAAATGACATATTAATAGCTGATTTGAGGGAGCACCTGCCTGTGTAAAGCAGGAGACAGAAAGATTTACTGGGGCCTGGGGGTGGAGGCTTGGGGGGTTGTGAAGTCTTGGGATTGGAGAGGGCTCAGTGCATGCACAAAAGGGAGCGGGAGGTTAATCTCTGAAATGAGAAGGAAAACATGGAGCTTACTCTTGGAGAGCTAAGTTGTTTCTCTGGGTCCAGCACCAAGTTGGGGGGATGTCATGTCACAGATAGCTAAGCCCCGGGCTAGCAGAACCTATCACTGACCACTTGCCTTCATAGCCAATAGACACCTTCAGCCTTCCAGAGCTTTACCCTGGCTCACACAGAGGGGCTGCTGGAGCCCTGGGGGACATCTGGCAAATGCACTTGCACATTTGGCCTTCTGGGCAGTTCGGGCTGCTTAAGAATCTCTTTTAACTTGGCTTTCTTTTATGAGGTGTCAGCTCTACTTCATTTTCATTTCCATCATGATTTACAGGAATTCAAGTGGAGCTCAGCTGAACAATCCCCTGCTCCGCATGGCATCGCCTGAGATGGTGCTGCAGCAGTCAGGTGATGGACTGGTGTGGCCAGGAGGATTGTTTTGCTTTTTGAACAACAATAATAAAAACTGTGTTTAGTTGAAAGAGTAAATAAGATACTGTAAATATATATTAATTCTGGAAATAATGTCACGTTTGTCTTCTAAAGTTATTCTTCCTTTATCAAAATTGTTTTAATGATTTCAAGTCTTTTGGATTTTCTTATCAATTTTAGAAAAGCCTGCCTATTTAAAAAAAACTGGAATTTTCATTAGAATTAGATTGCTTAATCAGTTTTTTGGAAAATTGTTATCATCGAGTATTTCACCTTAAAATGTATTTCTTGAAATCTTCATTTTTTCTGTAATGCTTTCTAGCTTTTTCTATATAGGTCTTATAAATTTTGTTGTAAGATGTATTTTGTATTTTAATATTCTTATAAATGATATGTTTTGTTTTTATTTGTCACCATGAAGTGGAAGTACAGTTACTGAAAGAGACCGCTACAAAGCAGTTCTGAGCAGGATTTAAAATTTACTAATTGGCATTTTATTTATCTGCAAGCCTGTCCTAGGCCTAGGCCCCTTGCCTGGCGATGGGAGCTGATTCATAGTAAGGAAAGTCTATGAATCACTGGTCCTGACCGAGGCCTGTAGTGGCCAATGAGGTCAGAGATACCTCAAAAGGCAAGGTAAAGAAGGTCGCAGCTGAGGACATATTGGCTCCATAATCAATTATGTTAATAGAGACTGCCCTGCAAGATTCTTACTCTGCAGGGCATCACAGTCCCATCACAAAGGCCATTTTGCAGATGACATAATTCTCCATTCCTGGCATTCCTTCCTCCTTGGAGATGTCCCTGAAGTGACTCCCAAGTCCTGCTCAGTTCCGGCACCACCCTCAGCACCACCCTCAGTATCCCCTCAGTATCCATTCCCTCAGTATCCCCTCTCTTTGTCTATTTGAAAATGTATTTGTCTATTTGAAAATGGTGGTCCAGAGAAACTCTTTGTCTTAGCCCTCATGAGAGCTGCAGAGTCAAGAACTCTGTAGGGGCTTTGATCCTCCGGGAGCCCTAAAATCATACCACTTGTCTCATTTATTTAAGCCCTCACTGTACACTCGTTTGGAAGATTGGGGATCTAGGCCAGGTCCCCAATAAGTTACTTTTCAATAAACATTTTTTAAAATTTTAGAAATTAAAAAAACTGTTTATTTAGAAGCATTCAAAATATCAGCAAAACAGCTTCCAACTAACACTGTTCAGTTGTTCAGTTAACAGAACAATTATTTCTTATAAGTTGAGGAACCATCAGAAGAACCAAAGGTGAAAAACTACCATCACCATGTCTAATTAGTCTGTGCCATGCGCCAGGAACCTGCTGTAAATTTCCATTTCCCTTTGTAACCCTCATGCTGTCCCAGGCAAGGTTAGTGACTACTGAGTAAACCTCCTGGATGGGGTTATCTAAGGACACTTTCAGTAGTGTGTTAAGTAGACCGAAAAGATACTGTACAGTTTACAAACAAGTCTTACACAGCCTTATATTGCAGAATGCTTTTTCTTTAGAAACAGCTAAATGCTGAATGGACAAGAGTGAAAACTGTGCTGGAATCAGCCTGCTCATCACCATCTTCTTCATCGTCCTTCTTTCACTGGCTCTCTTCTCACTGCTCCTCATGGTTCTCTCCGCTTGAAACGCAGCATGTCCCTTGGTGTGCTGCTCCTGCAGCTCCGCAGCCTTCTCTTGGGAGGCTGCTGTCACCTGCAGCCGTGTGACTCCACAGCTCTCCCAGTTCCTTCACAACGGCACCACCCGACGGGCCAGGCTGCTCTGGGCAGCACACAGACGAGAAGAAAGCGTAGGAAGCCTCCTGGGTTCATTTGATCCGTGGATTTCTGTTTGTTTGTTTGTTTGTTTCCCTTTTAGGAGAAACGCAGGTTCTCATTTCTCTTTCATAACTGGCTGTTACGGTTCTATCTGGATGTCTCCCCACCTAGATAGGGAGACATGGGTTCGTAGGCCAAGCTTTTGGGAGGTGACTGGAATGTGGACCCATGATACTCATCCATGGATTAGTCCACCGACGAGTCTATAGCTAAACGTGAGCTGGGAGGTGAAACCTGGTTGGAGGAGGTGGGTCATGGGGGCGTGTCTTGGCAGGATCTGTCCCCCTCCATCCTCCTGGATCCCTTTCTGTTCCTGCCCACCCTGTCATGGACCGTTTCTTCTTTGTGATGCCCCTCTGCCATGCTGTGCTCATGGAACCAGCTAATTATGGACTGACGTTTCTACAAACTTGGAGCCAAAATAAACCTTTCCTCCTTTAACTCATGGACATCATGTATTTTGCCCAGCAATGAAAATATAACTAAGGCCTTGTCCATCTTTGCATGTCTTCAAATTTCTTTGTCTTTAGCAGACGTGATCTTTCATCTCTCTCATCACTTCTGAGACAACACTGAATAGTTGATGGAAGTCTCTGGGTGCTGTTTATTTTCCTCCTCCAGCAAGTGTGCACACACACAAAAAATGGATTTGATGACATTTTGCCTCTTGGCTTGTTAGGATGCCCCTTGCCCGTTGTTGTTTTTCCTCAGCACGGTGCAGAGTCATTCACTGCTGGCCTTACCCTGGCACTGCCTCTGTGGAGCTCAAAATACTGCTATAGCCAGGCTTGGAAGTTTATGGGAGCTCCGTGATCCCAGAGAGAAAAAGCAGTCAGAAGACCTCAATTAAGTTTTTAATCTTGGTTATCCCTAGAAGTTCTGTAGCTTCTTTTCAAACCCTCAGGGGACAATGTGCTGTTGCTACTTATTTGTATTCATGGTATTTCATTTCATATGTTCTGGATGATCTCTGACCTGATAATCATTTATGCTGGACTATATTTGTTTAAGATTCTTTTTATTTTCAGTGCTGAGGATCAAACTCAAGACCTTGTGAAGCTAGGTAAGCACTCTGCCTCTGAGCTACAGCCCCAGCACTTGGCAGGAGACTTTTGTACCTGGTTCACAATATGCCTTTGTAGTCAAGTTCTGTCATCATCCAAGTGACAACGATATTTATTTACAGATTTACTTTAAATCCAATGGGATGAAAAACAAGTCATACAAACCTGACTCTCTCCCTATCCTTCCACACAGGTGAATGCATGGGCACAATTATCTGCCCAGCCACCAAACCCAGAAACTTCAGGCATTTTCCTAGATTCCTCTTCCCTTCTCTTTTGTCTTCCAGTTAGCACCAACTGCTTCCTTTAAGTTTTTTGTTTGTTTGTTTGTTTGTTTGTTTTTTTGTACTGGGGATTGAACTCACAACCTTGCACCTGCCGGTTTCGTAGGCCAAGCTTTTGGGAGGTGACTGGAATGTGGACCCATGATACTCATCCATGGATTAGTCCACCGACGAGTCTATAGCTAAATGTAACAACTTACTCCACTGAGCTAAATCCCCGGCCCTATTTTTTGCAACAGGGTCTCACTATGCAGTTCAAGCTGGCCTTAAACTCACTTTGTAGCCCAGGCTAGTCTCGAACTCACAAGAATCCTCCTGCCTCAGCCACCCGAGTGCTGGGATTAAAGGCATGCACCACCATGCCCGACTCTTCCCTTAAATTTTCCCCATCTACTCTTGTTCCTGTCCTTACTGCAGTGGTTAAACCTTCATCCCCTAGGCTGAAAAGCTGGCAACAGAACAGACCTAGGGGTGCTGTGCCTAGATGTCCCTCAAAAGCCTCATGGGCTCGTAAGTGGGGCTCCCCACATCCTCCCACCAGGGACTCCATGGAGCTCACATGACCATAGAAACCTCATGGACAGTTTTCAGTGACTCTAACACATCAGCAATTACTTTCCCTGTGACATTTCAGTTTTCATTAATGTAAGAGCAACTCTGACCTTCAGATTTTTCTCACAACATGACAGACCCAAACACAGATTTAGTCTTGGTGTAGATACCCACATCCACACCAGTGGCAATTTGAACAGGCGGATAACAGCAGTGAGTTCTGCTGCCTGAAGTGATTTTACGTTAGGGCGAGTCTGTGGAATTCGGTGTCCTCAGCTCTCTATCGCTGTGTCAAAATAACTACGGTAGGCAACTTACATGGAGACTTCAACCCATAGTCGTTTGTCCCACTGTTTTTAGGCCTGAGGCAAGGACAGAGCAGCACAGTGGAGAACAGGTGGTGAGCAGAGTTGTTTGCTTCACAGTGGCCAAGAAACAGAGTGAGGACAAGGCCTGAGTCTCCACCCCCTCCCAGGGCACGGCCACGGCCTCGCTTTCTCCCACTGGGCCACACCCTGAAAGGTCCACCACCGCCCAGTGGCGTCACAGGCTGCAGACCAAGCTGCTAACACATGGACCACCGGGACACAACCCACGTCCAAACTGTCGCAAGCCCCACGAGAACTGACCTCTGCATAACGCACGTCCGCTTTTCCGCGTCTCTCACAGAAGGCCCATCAGTGAGGGGTGGAGAACCAGACTCAGCTGCACCCACGTGGGCAGGAACGGGCAACAGAGTATCTGGGTTGAAAAGTGTTCACCTCCCTCGGATTTGAAACATTAGGGTTTGATAGCGAGGCTCCCAGCAGTACATCGTCGAGTGTTGTCACACAAGTTTGTGAAGCAGCAGCAAGCAGTGTGTGAGAGTTAAGCATGCCAGCCTCAGTCCCTGAGCCTTTCGTATCAGAATGCAAGGTCTTCTGAACAAACCTCAACAGCCCAGCACCCCAGAGCAACAGACTCCGGCAGCACACCAGAGGAAACAAAAGGCCCCTAAAATCTGGGGCTAATTTTTGAGAAAGTATATGAACTACCACCAACTCCTTCAATCTCCTCACAGAAAAGGGCGGACAGCTTATCAACTAGGAATCCCTAATACAAATGAGAGAAAAAGGGGTCCTTATAGGTTTGAAGGCCATGTTTCGCTTCCTGTGACCCAGGAAGGTAAGTGTCTTGTGATGTTTTGTTCCCCACCTCAGTGAGCAGCTTAGTCTTCTCACAGAGGTGAAGACCTGCAGCCTGCAACACTCCCTGAGTGTGTCCCTGAAGCTTTCCGGGCTTGAAGTGTGGTCCCCAGTGTGGTGGTGTTGCTGTGGTGGAACTTGAGGAGAAGGGGCCTGTGAGAGATAACTAGACTGCAGATACCACCCCTCAAAGAGATTCGTGTCATTTCCCAGGGATCCTGGTTGGTGCCACAAGAGTGGGTTGTTATTGAAAGAAACCTGCCTACTGAATCCCCATGAATCCCTGCTTCTCCCTGTGATCTCTCCTTCTCGCGCACATGTCCACGATGCCATCCACCTGACTGACGCACAGAAAGGAAGCTCACCAGAGCTGAGCAGACGCTGGTGCCACGGCCCCCACAACTCGCCGGTGCTGGGAAGTGAACCTGGGCCTTGCGTACGCTGACTGAGTGTCTGCCAATGAGTTACACACCCAGCACTTGTGCCACACTCCTGAACCTCCAGAAGTGTGAGCTAAAATAAACCTTTGGGCTGGTTAACTGATTGTGTCCACCTGAGTTAGAAACTGTTGGGAGCCATTGAAGCTGGAAAATGACCCACACGTGAACTTACCAAAGTAACAAAGAGCACCTGGGTCAACCAGGTGAAAAACGCTCCCACAGCCCAGCAAAACAGGAGGCTCCTAAACAAGCCAGGCCTGGGTTGCTAGGCAGAGGGGCTGAAACTGACGTCATCCTTCCCTGTGTATAAATAAACCCGCAGCATTGGCTGAGCAGTTCCTTTCCTCCCATCAGGAGGATAAGGGCTCCACCTGACTCCAGCTTTGTCTCTATTTCCTCATCCTCTCGCGGTCCTTCACCCCAAGAACCTCAGGAGCCGCATGGGTCACGGCAAGAAACACCCAACTAAATTGGATGATTGGATAGCATAGTTCTGGGTGTGGAATGTATATTATATATAATATATATATTATTGTATATATATGTATGCATATATGATTTAACTGATTAACTGACAGGTAAGAGACGTATGTGTTACCTCATGGCTTTGTTTAATGGCTGTGATCACCTTGCAAAGGCCATCGCAAAGGTGATTTAATCTTTTAAGTGGTGAGGCATTATCTGCAAATTGTTCGAACAACTCCAGTGAACCTGGACTCACTTTTTATCCTTTTATGAATCATATTAAAATTGAAATTCTCTGCCTGAAACTTTTCCAAATTCATTTCACTGTGACTTCCGATGTGCATTTGAAATTATCTGGCAGGCCAATCCACAAGAAGATCGCTTGCTGTTACTGGAGCACCCAGAGATGATGCAAGCATCCTACCATTAAAGTCTCTGAAAAGTTTTAGACACTTGGAACAGACACTTAAGAGAATTTGGACTGGGCCCTGGCGGGCAGTCAATTTTAAAAAGCATGAATATCGAGGAAGTAAACGGTCTCCTTTGCTGCCGCTGCAGAGTGAGCAGCAGGTCAGCGAGCACTCCCACAGGAAGTGGCCAGGACTCCGGAGAAGGAGACTTAGACTGCCTGTCAGAGAGGCTGCTCCAGCAGCCACAGGTGGATCCCAAGGACGGAGCCCGCCCAGGACTTCACTACCCACAGTGACCCCACGTTCTTTCCAGCGAGAGATTGAGGCATCAACGCCAAGGTCGCTCCGGATGGGCACAAGGAAGCAAAGCAGGGCTGGCTGCACTGCGGTCACCACCTTGCGTCCCCCTCTGTCTTAGTGACGTTTCTCATTGCCGAGGCAAAACACCTCACAACCAAAGCTAAAGAGAAAACATTTATTTTGGCTCACAGTTTGTAGAGGTTTCAGTCCACAGGCGCTCCAAAGCATGGTGGCTCAGAAGGTTTGGGAAATATATTATTTATCTATAAACACACACACACACACACATACATATATATACATATATGCAGTATGTCCCCAATTTATGAACATTCCAGCTGAGAGAGAGGCGTCACAAAGGAGAAACTGTTCATGGTGTGGCAGGCAGGAAGCAATAAGCACCAGCACCAGCAGAAGCCTTCTTTCTCTCCCTTTGTGCTCCATCCAGGTTCTAAATCCATTGATCGGCACCACACAAACCCAGGGCGGGGTCTAATCCCAGTGTCACACACCCTAGACCCAGCCACCTTGGGAAAGCCTGCCTGTGACCATATGAGGCTCTGGGGGGACATCTAGACACAAGCTCTCCTACCTCCCCCACTGTGGGAGCTCACTTCTGGGAACAGACTGACGGACCTGGAGCTGTAGTCCAGAGGGGAGATGTCGGCCCTGCCTTGTGCCACCCTCCTCTCCCAGTGGCCCCATTTAGTCCTCAATTGGAGGCCTCTGCCCTGATGCCCAGTGTGGGGCCAGGCAGAACATGGGGAAGCAGAGTCTGCCCCCAGACCCTGAGCTGCAGATTTCCCCCTGTACAGCTTCTGACCACAAAACGCAGCACTGCCCTCCGCAGAATTGCTCCTTCCGAGGGAAAATCTTACTGAGCTTTCAACACGCAGTGGGAGCAAAGCAACTTTTCTCCCAGGCTTTGCGCCCAGATACCTTGGTGACTACTCTCAGGAGTTTGCAGTTGGGTGCAACCCCTCTGACTCTGCTGCCTCATTGGCTAAAGAATAAACAATGAATAAATAGTAATTCAGAGGTGATCTAAGAGTAAACAGGCTGAGCTCTGGCAGCATTATGCAGACGCCTCCCACACTGGGTAAGTCCAGGGTCCTCCGAGGCGGCCCTCCAGGAGGCACCCAGGGGTTTCCCAGGGTGGGGAACAGAACTCACTTCCTCGTGCATCTGCCTGTCCATCCGTCCAGGCTGTCCCCAGAGCAGAGGCTCTTGCCCGGAAGAACTGAAGTCCCCCAACCGTCTGTGTCTCCTCTGAGGCCCAGCTTGGCCAGGCTCCAGGGACACCGTGGAGGGCAGAGGCCGTCAGGAAGGGCAGGCAGCAGAGAGAAGCTGGTAAACAGACAGGGGTATCATGTGCTGTCTGGAGAAGTAAGTACGCGGGGGAGGGGAAGGACAGGCACCTGCAGACAGGGCCTCTGGCAAGGCGGTGACGTGACACTGAGCAGAAGGCACAGAGAGCGTGTGAGGGGTGACAGCAGCCAGCGAGGGACAGGATGGGGCCAGGGCGGCCAGGGCCAAGGTGAGAGGCCCCAGGCCAGACTCAGGCGGCCCCAAGGACCCTGGGGCCAGGGTCTGCGCCTCGAGACTCTCCAGACCGATAGCTGCAGGGTAGAAGAGCAGGCCCAGCAGGATGGGACGGTGGTGGAGAAGCAGATATAGAAGCATGGGGCCCAAGATCAGTCCGAAAGTCAAGGCCCTTCCTGGACCCAGAGCAGGCAGGAAGAGGAGTAAAGAGGGTACGGCTGTGCTGGGGCAGCCCCTGAGGAGGACCAAGCCCAGGGGATTAGAAATCAGCCCCTGACCCACCCAGATGTGTGCTCCAGGTGGCAGTTGTGAGGCAGCACCCACAAATCACCACCACCCCTGACGCCCAAGGGCCCAGGTCATGCAGACAGCCATGAGTGCATGAACCTCTGCTCTGGGGACAGCCTGGACGGATGGACAGGCAGATGCATGAGGAAGTGAGTTCTGTTCCCCACCCTGGGAAACCCCTGGGTGCCTCCTGGAGGGCCGCCTCGGAGGACCCTGGACTTACCCAGTGTGGGAGGCGTCTGCATAATGCTGCCAGAGCTCAGCCTGTTTACTCTTAGATCACCTCTGAATTACTATTTATTCATTGTTTATTCTTTAGCCAATGAGGCAGCAGAGTCAGAGGGGTTGCACCCAACTGCAAACTCCTGAGAGTAGTCACCAAGGTATCTGGGCGCAAAGCCTGGGAGAAAAGTTGCTTTGCTCCCACTGCGTGTTGAAAGCTCAGTAAGATTTTCCCTCGGAAGGAGCAATTCTGCGGAGGGCAGTGCTGCGTTTTGTGGGGGAGCCCACCTGGTGCTCCAGACAGCCACGCAGCCGGCAGGCACGACCTGGCGCTGTGAGCAGTGACCACGTCTCTCCTCCGAGCCACAAGGGTGCCTTCCCTCCAGGAAACTGTGAGGAAGAGACAGCCCCCGGGGACCCTAAAACCCTTCTGCAGTCCCAGAAGTCCAGGACAGCCTGGTTATTACGTGCCCACCGTGTGTCTTTCATTTCGCTCAGCAGGCCAGATGGTAACTAGCGTGACACGGAATGTGGTCTCTGGTCACAGCAATTCAAATAGATCCTAGGTCCTACTGTGTGCGTGAGTGACAACACGACCCCAGACAGTGCAGTGTAACGGGGCACGTGCGGCGCGGCACAGAACGCTGTACAGTGTAACGGGGCATGTGCAGTGCAGTACAAAAGGCCCTCACAACGCTGCAGTTCAGGGTTTGGCTTTGTTTTGTGTTTTTACTTCACAGTGTTGCCAAAATGGTATGCATTCAGCCAGATGCGGTGGGCCCACACCTGTAATCCCAACACTCCAGAAGGCTGAGGCAGTAGGATAGCAAGTTCTAGTCCAGGCTAGGCAACTTGGCAACTTAACAAGACCCTGTCTCAAAATAAAAAAAGAAAAGAAAATTTGAAAAGGGCTGGGATGTAGCTCAGTGCAAATACCCAGAAATGCAAAAAGAAAAAGAAGGAAGAAGGAAGAGGAAGGAGAAGGGGAAGAGGAAAGGCAAGCGGAAGGGGGAGGAGGAGGAAAGGGAGGTGGAAGAGCAAGAAGGCGAGCACTCAGGAGAACCTACTTCAGATTTTGAATCAGACCTTCTCCTGGCATAAGCGCATTTAGTCTGATCCTCTCTGCCAGTGCCAGGCATGGCAGCAGCCTCAGCTCCCTGTCGGCCCCGAGATCACAGATGAGTCAGCCCACACTCTGCCCGGGGCCGTGCGGCTGAGCGAGGATGTTCACAGCTCAGGGGTATTCACTGTGTTTTTGACCTTCCATATTTCCAGTTTAACACAGGCTTATCAGAATGCAGCCCACTTTAAGTCACATCTGTACAGTTCAATACAATGCAATACAGCATGGCACAGTACAACAAATACAGAACAATACAGCACACTGTACAGTATGCCATGAAATGGCTCAGCACAGCACAGGAGCGCACAGTTCTGACAAGTGCCACACAGCCTAGTGAAACACGGCGCAGCACAGCACACACGTACACTGCAGCACAATATGCAATAATGACGAAGCACGGAGCAGGAGAAAGCACACATTCACACTCTGGACTGCGAGCAAGCTCCTTAGTCTCTGATCTTCATTATTTTTAATGTGAAAAACAGGAACAAAGCCCACTTCACCTTTGTGGCAAAAATTAACTCCGGCACCCATCCAGTTCACCACCAGCCCCAGTCATGGAAGCAAGAGTGACCCAGACACTGGACGAGGGTCAGGCTGAGTGTGTCAGGCCTCCAGGGATAACAACAAGGCCTCAGGGGTTCCACCCACCACCCCTGACAGCAACTGCAGCTGGGGCTCAGGTGGGGCGGTTCCCTCCCCCACCGTCACCAGGGAGGCGGGAGCCTCACCAGCAGCACTCCGAGGAAAGCACCGGCCTGCAGGCTGCACAGCCAGGGGCAGAGGCTCAGCGTGCTGGCTCTGGGGCCAGAGTCCTGTGGAGACCGGCCCTGCCTGCCCACAGCACCGCTCTCTGCTCCTGGGCACGAGGGCACGGTGGACGGCACAGACTGAACTCCCAGCTGTCTCTGAGCTGTCTCACCTGGACCTGCACCCAAACCCTCGCAGCCTCCCAGCCCCGCTCCCTCTCTGTGAGATGAAGCCAGCACCTGGCCCCAGCTGACCCCTCCTGTCTCTGGAGCACAGCTGGAGCTCCACCTGTCACAACTGAGCAGCACAACCTGGCCCTGCTCCCCCAGCACTGCAGCCTCATCCACAGGCTGGGTTCTGCAGCCGGGTGGAGCCCCGCCTCCAGACTGAGCTCCAGGCCTCACGGGCCTGCGGGCCACTCGTCCCTCACTGTGCGTGCTGCCTGGGCAGGACTCCTCGGAGGCCCAGCTCCATCCATCAGCAGTGTTTATGAGGTTGTCGCGAGGTGACACTGAAACGTTCACAAGCGTGAAGCGCTTGCGTCCTTGTACCTGTGTTTTACAGGGAGCTGTGGATACAGACAGTTTGGGCTACACAGAAAAATGATTTCGGCATGACTGTGAAACTCCTAAAACAACCTTTTCCACGTTTATCCACAGATGGGGCCTCAAAGGTCTCCAATAAAGAATTCTCTAAGCTGTTCAAATCCCACGCCCAGGCCATCCATCCCTGCTCCAGGAAGGGTGCCCTGACCCTCAGACAGCCCACCGCAGCTGGGATGCAGGAAAGAAGGGAAGGCGAAAGCCAGGACCCCTGCCCAAACCTGGACACCCTACACTCAGGCCCCAGCCTTCAAGGCAGGGCCATGAAAGACGGAGAGCTGGTGGAGGAGCAGGTTCGCGCTGGCTGCTGCCTTCCACGGACTCCACACGCTCCGGGGCACTTTTGGGTGTGGACTGCTTCTCCAGCTGAGAGCTCACAATGAAGCACCCTGCACAGAATAGGTAGGAGTGGCCTGGGTCCGAATGGATTGGCTGCGGTGGGCTGTAGCGGAGCCCCGACCACTTCCTGCCCCCTCCTGGCAGCATAGAACACCTCAGGCAGAGCCTGCTTCCCTGCAAAGAGCCGCTCTTCCTGCTCCTGAGCCCCAGCCTGCAGCCAGCCTGCCAAAAACCACAGGGCAACCATGTGCTGTTCGGGGCCCTGCAATCCCATAACCGGGTAAGGCCCACCCAGGAGGCCGTCTCACGGCAAGGGGGTGCTGAGCGGCCCTGTCCACAGGACTTACAGGCCAGGCCACGCAGATTTGACCCCTTGGACACTGCAGCTGATGCCAAGACCACCCTTTGAGCAGAGGCGAATCCATGAGCCTCTCCGACCTGGAGAAGAAGGCACCTATCTCACAGGTTCTCCAGGCCCACCTGCGCCTCTGAAGGCTTCAGCTGCCACAGGCCTGCCCCGCACACACGCCCCCTGTCTTGGTTACTTTTCGCTCGTTGCCGAGACGAAATACCTGACGCCCAAAATTAGGAAAGGAAAGGTTTATTCTTACAGTTTCTCGGGAGTTTCAGTCCATACTTAAGTGGGCTCCAAGATAGCGCGGCATGGCGGGCCTGCTGTTCATGGCAGCTGCAAGCTGCAAGACGCTGGCGAGAGAGAGAGACAGGACGGAAGCCGAGAAGCGGAAGACCCGCCTTCCCTTAGGCTGTATGTCAGCTCCACCCCTGGGTGGGCACAGCGCTCGCATTGTCAATCAACAAACCAATAACAAACCAGTAACTCAGCCCCATCAAAATTATATGAGGCCTTGCGGGGACATAGCATACCCCATACACCCCCTGAGCACATTTCCCCAGCCCCAACCTCACCTAGGCAGCTTTGAATGCCCTCCTTCTTTCCACTGAATCCTATGACCGATTTTTCATCTTTTCTCTGGCTGGAAGTTCCAACTCAAAAGAATGAATGTTGGACATATATTTTGAGTGTGGACCTCCTCCCTGCTTTGTCTGTTTATCTATTGGGTTAAAAGTGCTTGTCTGTATAGTGCCTTGTCTGCACAGGTCCAACACACGAGGTGAGCAGAAGCTCATGGCAGAAAAGATGAGCGCTCTAGCCACTAACCCCAAGTCCATCCCGGCTACTGCCGGAGACCTGCACACATGTGTACTTCAGGAACACAGGCTGGAACCGTGAAGGCCTGCTGCATCTGTACCTGGGAACATGGAGGAGCCTCAGGAGAGAAAGTGGTACCCTCACTCGGAGGCAGGACTAGCCTGCACAAGGGAGGTGGGAGTCCCGTAGGGAGTGGCATGGCCATGGATCCTACAGAAAGTGTTTGAGCAGGTCTGACCTCTCCTGCTCTGTAGGTGGAATGACCAGGAATCCCCACACAGAATGTCACCTGCCCAGGCCTGGTCAAGTCATAGTCACAAAACAGCATCGGGCTCTTCCTCAGTAGGACCCCATGTAGACATCCTGCTTCTCAGGCCCAGCCTGCCTGCCACTTGCTAGAATTCCTGCTCTCTGGATACACCCAGCATTCACAGTCCCCACAGAAAATAGTTTGTCAGTCACCACAGTGGCCTCCTGCCCTTGGGCTGGGTGAGGGACACGGCAGAGGAACACCTGGACACCGAGCCCAGCAGGAGGGCACAGGGAGCGGTCTCCACTCTCCTCTCCCAGCCTCACCTCATGGCGGTGTCGCCCACTGGCCAGACCCCCCTGAAAGCCACCCCACAGGGCACCTCCTAGAGCAGTGGTGGTGAACCTGTGGCACTCATGCCGCAGCAGGCCGTTTCTTTCCACCAAAGCCTTAAAAGTTTCACCATCACTGTCCTCGGGCGTGCGCAGAGGTCCCTTCTGGCCGAAGAAGGGCAGCGAAGGAGGGAGGCAAAAAACAGCCAAAATTCTAACCAAGAGCATTTCATACTGAAGCCTATTGCCTAGTGGGCTATGATTATTCTGCTTCTTTCTTCTCAATAATCTCACTGATGATGCTTTTAACTGCGTCTCACAGTAAGTTCAACCGAGGTAGAGCAGTAAGGTGTCCTACCCAGTGGCTCAGTGGCCTCCCCCTGGCTGACTCTGACTGCAGTAGGACAGGGACACTGTGGGAAACAGAGAGTCTTCTCCAAGGTCTCGTAGGCTGGCACCTGAATCCAAGGAAATACCCAGGGCATGGCATGTGGAGGAAGTGGGCTGTGCCAGGTGGGACAAGGAGGACAACTGAGTGGTGAGATGTGGGCAGAAGCCCAGAGGGGTCCAGGGAGGAGCCCGAGGCCCTAACACTGCAGGGCAATAAGCAGGAGAGGGTTCAGCAAGGCAGGCCTGGGGTCTCTCCCACAGCAATACCGATGCCCCCTCTTTGCCCAGAGTTCTGCCAAGTTTTACTTAATCACTCTTTTAATAAAGTCTGATTTATTTACACAAGAAAAGAATCAAAAGTCAAGACCTGGGCGTGAATGGCAGGAAAAAAGCATGGCAGAGACAGAACAGTTGGCCATAACCATTAATGTAGGAGGTCTCAATTCACCAATAAACAGAAACACAGAAAGAGTAGATCAAGAAACAAGATCCATCAATATGTGGTATACAAGAAACACTTTAACTCGGAAGAAAATTCATAGACTGAAGATCAAAGGAAAGAAAGCAATGCTCCAGGAGACAGGGAACCAGAAAAGAGCAGGAATAACTTGCCCATCAACCACAGAATGGATAAGAAAGATACAGCATTTTTACACGATGGAAAGCTACTCAGCTATGAAGAAGGATAATCACAAGGCCCTTGTAAGTAAATGGATGCAACATGCGATCATGCTCTTGGGTGAAATGGTTCAGACTCACATAAGTGAACACTGTGTTGTCTCCCTAGTATAAAAAATTAAAGGAGTTAGTGGGATCCAAAATGTACAGTTGTCTTGGTTACTTTTCTCTCATTGTTAAGATAAAATACCTGACGCCCAAAGTGAAGCAAGGAAAGGTTTATTTATCTTAACAGTTCGGAGGTTTCAGTCCATACTCAGCTGGCTCCAAGGCAGTGGCGTGACCAAGGGGCAAACGTTCATGGTGGCAGCAAACAAGAACTGAAAGGACAAAAGAAGGAAAATCATGCCTCCTTTCCTCCCCTGTATTGTATTCCAGTTACCCAACCCTGGGTGGGTGTAGCACTCACACCGCCAATCCCAGCACTAGACAACGAACCAATCACAGATACTAGACTCAGCCACGTCCATGGCTCAGTGGGGCTTGGGGGGCCACCCAGACACAAACCATAACATTCCACCCCTGACTCCCCACAGACTCATGTACATCTTTAATGTAAAAATCATTTAGTCCATCTCCCAGTGTTGCCAAAGTAGTAACAGTTTCAGCATTGCTGAAAGTTCAAGTCCCAAGTCTCCTTTGAGATCTAAGGCAAACTCCTAGCTGCAAGCCCCTGTACAAATGAAAACAAAGTTAAACACTTCCAACATACCATGGCACAGGACAAACATTACCATTCCAAAAGGTACAAACGGGGGAATACAAAGAATTGGAATCAAAGAAAGTCCAAAATCCAGCAGGGAAAACATTAAGTCCTGGAGTTTCACACACAGCATCTGAAGCAATCTGTTTGCAACCTCCAAAAGGCTTGAGTGACCCCCATGACACTCCCAGGGGTTTTAGCTCTGGTGGTTTCTCTCTTAGGCCCACTCTGTTCAATCTTTGCACCTTTTTTAGACAATCCATGTTCCTGACTTTTTCAAACTTTTGGGCCACCCAGACACAAACCATAACAACAATAGGTATTGTGGAGAAATAGGCTTCTTGGGAGCCTTCCCAGCCGGGCCTGAGTGCCACCAACCAGGACACTAGTAAGACTGCCTTCTGGGGGCCTGCACAACCGGCATGGACCCCAGCAGGAGAAAGAAATGGGCTTCTTGGGAGCCCAGCCAGCTGGGCCTGAGTGCCACCAACCAAGACACAAGTAAGACTGCCTTCCAGGGGCTGGCATGACCGGCGTGGACCCCAGGAGGAGAAAGAAATGGGCTTCTTAGGAGCCCACTCAGCCAGGCCTGAGTGCCACCAACCAGGACACTAGTAAGACTGCCTTCCAGGGGCCTGCATGACCGGCGTGGACCCCAGGAGGAGAAAGAAATAGGCTTCTCGGGAGCCTTCCCAGCCAGGCCTGAATGCCACCAACCAGGACACAAGTAAGACAGCCTTCCAGGGGCCTGCGCAACCGGCGTGGACCCCAGGAAGAGAAACATGCGCTCCCCACCCTCCCCGTACGCCTACCTGTGGTGGGCTAAGAATCAAGGACAAAGCTCCCTCTCTCCCCCTATAAAGCAACCTGCCCGTTCGGAGGTCTGGCTACATTGATAGCAACTAAGGTACATAAAACAACTAAATGCTAGTATTGTTTTGTTCATTTTGCAGGCCTGGGGCTGGCAGTCTGGGCATCTCTTTGGAAGATGACAGTAGGCAATGTAGCAAATATGGGGGATTCTCTTCTGTCTTGTCTTCAAGGCCCAATATTGTTCTTGTTGTTTTGCTTTATTCTGATTTTTTGTTTTTTGTTTTTTGGGGTTTTTTGGCCTTATTTTATACTGTTTTTATTGGTTATATTGTGTGTGTGTGTGTGTGTGGTTTTTTTTTTTTTTTTTTTGGTTTGATTTTCTATATCTGTTGGAAAGGTCAACTATTCTGAAAATAACAAGATATAATATAGTAGCTATTGTTTTCATAATATCTTTCTTAGAAGTTCTGTACCAGTTCTACTGCTTTGTTTTGATTGACTTCATTCTGTTATATTTTGTTGGATTTTACTATCTTTAAAATAAAAAAATTTTTTTAAATTAAAAAAAGTAGGCATTGTGAAAGTGAAAAGGGAGGAAATGTCTAAAAAAGGAAGGTGGTAGCTGCTGTTAATTCCCTATTATTTTGCTTTAAAAATCCTGTATTATTTTCACTGTTTTGTTTGGTTTGATCTTATTCTGTTTGTTTGGTTTGATTTTATTATATTTGATGGCATGGGCAGCTATTTTGAAGATAAGATATATTATGGTAGCCATTGTTGATTTCCTATTATCTTGTTTTAAAATCCTGTATCTCTTTCACTGTTTTGTTTTGATTGGCTTTATTCTGGTTTATTTAGGGAAGTGTTAATCTCTTTAAAAAAAAAAAAAAAAGAGTACATACCTGTAATCCCAGCACTTGGAAGGTTGGGGCAGGAGGATCATTACAAGTTCAGGACCAGCCTGAGCTACAAAGTAAGCTCAAGGCCAGCCTGAACTGCGCAGTGAGATCCTGTCTCAAAAAGACAGAAAAAAAAAAAAATCAAAAGTCAGCAGCTAATGAGCTAAGTAGGATCATTCCCATGTGACTCCCCTGGGTTTGGGCATTCCTTGTTCCTTGAGGGGTCACTGAGCTAAAGGCTTGGTCCTCGTTGTGGTACTGTTGGGAGGTGGGGCTGAGCAAGGGGTCCTTAGGCCATTAAGGGTGTGCCTTGAAGGGACAGTGGAGCCCCAGCCCTTCTCTCTCTCACCTCATGTTCAAGACATAGCCACTTTCCCCTCCATAGGCAGTGCCACTGCCTCTCATGGGACAACACAGCCAAGGGACCATGTGGAGCCTCTCTGGTGCTGTCTGGACTTTCAGACTCCCAAACTGTGAGTGAAATAGAACTTTTATCTTCATTAAGTTACTGCCTCAAGTATTTCATTTGTAATAATGCAAAGTCAGTTACTACAGCCCTTTCCCCATGTGTCTGTTCAACTGTCTGGGTGGGTACACACATGGGATTTTGTGTGTGTGCCTGTACATTTTTATGAGCTCTCCTTTCCCACTGTATGACCTTGTGTCTTGCTGTATCCACTCAGAACTCCTGATGAGGAGATGAGCAACTCCATGATTGCCACTCCCGTGGACTTAAAGTTTCTAGTAGTGTCAAGGCCAGCTGAGACAATTGCTCCAAACTACCAAGGAACAGTCACACAGGACAAGAGTGCATATGTGGCAGCCCTACCTGGACTTGGTCTGCAGGATGCAAGGCAGAGAGGAAGGTGGCCCCATGGGGCCCATATAGCCATCCTCCAGTGGCCTCAGGTGAGCCATGGACAGCCTTAGAGAGTACAGTCATGGGTACCATCAGGGAAAATCAAGTGACAGGAACCCTCGTGGAGGTGGTATGGGGGGGCAGGTCCTGAGCAAAGGCTTCTGGGGCAGTAGCTTGACATCAAACGCTGGGCTGCCATCTCTCACTGGGTGAACCTAACAGCCTCAGGCCTCTGAGCTTCGGCTGCAAAGATCTTCAGGACTGAGACAGCCCACCCAGAGCCAACCCAGCATTTTGTTCAGCTGCATGTCCAGTGCACAGACTCCACACAGCCTGAGGCCTCTGGTGATAGCCCACATGCAGTGCTCAAGACCTCTCTGTGGCCAACCCAACAAAACTGAGTGGCAACATAGCAGCATCCGGACAGGATGCACAGCAGGTGCATGGAAATGGTTTGGGGAGTCAAACCTGGCCACATACCCTTAGCAAATATTCAATCCTGGGTACCCTGGCTTACTCAGAGTAAAATGTGCTATAACAAGTGAGTCTCCCAAAACTGCCCCCGGTGCTCCCTCCAAACTGCCTAACAATGGGCTGATGTGGCCACACACCCTTGATCTCAGGGAGAGTGCACAAGTACTTATGTTATTAGGGAAAAATACAGCAGGGATCAGCGGCACAGGTGGTAGCACAGATGAATTCGCCCATGAACTCATGGAAATAGGATCTCTGGGAATCTGCTTTTGCCTGGCCTGCATGTTCAACTGTCTAGCTTACAGCCCTTCTTAGCTTCAGATCAACAGAAGTAGGCAAAACAAGACCTCTCCAATTCTATGCTCAGAAAAATGCCAAAGAATGACTTTTTCTCCTCAGAAGCCTCCAATCTTTTAGCACATGGAAGTGTTTTGATGTCTCCGTCTTCTCCCTTTCTGTTTATAAGTCAGCATCCTAAACAGTGTTGTTTCAGTGAGCTAGTGACACAGCACTTGAAATGCATTCTCCTGTATACTTACAAAGTTGATGTATTATTTTGATTAATCTTGCCTCTTCCTCATCCATAATTTATAAGGCTGCTTTTTAAGCAAGTCTTCTTTGGAGTTTAAGACAGCACAAGTGTAAGTGCTGGTTAATTTATTTGTTTCCCTATAGATAACTTCATTTTCCTGAAGCACTTCTCCGTCCTTTTATGGGACCCCCAGCTGGTGTATGGCTAATGGTCCCTAACTGCGTTGCAACCAAGGGCATCCATCACATTGCTTCTTGTCCACTGGGAGAAGGCATAAATTCAGAGGCCCAGGTAAAAGAAAAGCAGGCATTCCTCATACAGGAGAGAAGGCTGAGCATGCAAATCCAGGAGAAAGGACTGGCAAAGACCAAGAGAGTCTTAGGGAAGGTGCAGGGGAGGGAGACAGCCATTGTCTGATGGGATCAGCACCCTGCCAAAATAGCAGGTTCATGTCAGGGTACCACTGAGTGCAGCACAACACAAGGACCTGTTTTTGTTCTTTGGGAAAGGCATATGAAATCTACATTGTAACCACTTTCTGGTATCCTGGAGAAAACCTTGAGGCAAGATGCTTTTATGTAGGTTAACAAGGATATCCACTGTATTAATCTGAGTTCCACTGCTGTATCAAAATACCTGAAGCTTGAAGTTTGTAAAGAAAGGAGGTTTATTTGGCCCCCAGTTTTGGAGGCCGAAAATCTGAGATTGGGTTATTCTCAGTTTGGTCTTTGAGGAGTGTTATGGTTGGATCTAGATGTCCCCACAAAGCCTCATATATTCAGAAGTATGGCTTTTTCAGAGGTGACTGGATCTAGAGTA